>PVKA01012605.1:0-57326 GCA_004027165.1 Ctenomys sociabilis | reverse complement strand
TTATTTATTTTATTTTTTTCCATTTATTTTTATTTTATTGAAATACAAATGTCAATCAGACAGTTTCAAAACACCAGAACCATACAGAGTCGATGAAATAATACATTGCAAACTGTTTTCATAACGTTTTGGTATTATAGAAGGTGCATACATGATATTATATTTATAGGTTTTTATATAGCTGAATTATATCAAAGATTCAATAATTATTTACCTAGTGGATGACCATAGAAAAGCAGAAATACAAAAGGAAATGTACAACAAGTAAAATCAATTGAGTCAGATAAGGCAAAGTGAATGGCATAAGCTGCAGGATACTAATCAGCTTTTCTTCTGGATGGTCACCAGTATTTCTGCGGGCCAGAGAGTCGCTCAACTGCTCCTCCTACCACTAACTACCACAGATAATCCTCTTATGGAACAGAAAAGAGGAGCTCAGGAATTTATGTCCTCAAATATCTTTTGGGCTCAGACGATTCCACCACAAAACCCTTTGATGTCTTCCTCCCTAGACAGCGGTTTTCTGGCCTGATAGATACCAGTGCCAATGTCACTATAATTAGGGGAGAGGACTAGCCAAAATCATGGCCTCTGAATGACACCCTAACCCACCTTCAGGGGATAGGCCAAAGTTCCAACCCTAAAAGAAGTGCAAAAATTTTAACATGGACAGATCAGGAAAGCAATCAAGGCACCATACAGCCCTATGTTATACCTGGACTGCCTTTTAATCTTTGGGGCCGAGACCTCCTCCCTCAAGTAGGGATGATTATACATAGTCCTAACTCTGTTATCACTGCACAAATGTTAAATAAAGGATATCTGCCAGGTCAAGGATTAGGAAGGAATAATTCAGGAATTACTGTACCAATACAAATTACCCCAAAGAATGACAGGGCAGGTTTGGGATCTTTTTAGCAGAGGCTGCTGACCCTCCTGCAGCTCATGCAGACAAGATCACCTGGCTCTCAGATGATCCTGTGTGGGTCGATCAGTGGCCCTTTACCACTAAAAACCAGATGGCCACGCGACAGCTGGTGCAGGAACAGCTTGCTACTGGTCATGTTGTCCCCAGTAACTCCCCTTGGAACACTCCTATCTTTGTAATATAAAAGAGGACCAGCGGGTGGCCTTTTACAAGACCTGAGGGCAGTGAATAAGACCCTGGTGGTAATGGGGGCCTTACAACTGGGCCTCCCCTCGCCTGTAGCTATACCACTTAATTATTTTAAAGTGATTATTGATTTAAAGGATTGTTTTTTTTAATATTACCCTTCACCCTAAAGATCAGAAACGCTTTGCCTTCAGCTTACCTGCAATTAATTTTAGAGCTCCAGTGCGGAGATATCAATGGTGTGTGCTACCCCAAGGGATGGTGAACAGCCCCACTTTGTGTCAGTCCTTTGTAGCTTCAACTATACAGGGAGTACGAGATAAATGGAAAAACATGTACATCGTCCATTACATGGACGACATACTGGTAGCAGGTGAAGAACGTGTAGCAATTCTTCAATGTTACAAAGAGCTGCAAGCAGCGTTGAGTCAAAGAGTGCTGCGAGTGGCCCCAAATAAAGTACAACTTACTGATCCTTATACTTATTTAGGTTTTGAGATTAGAGGATCCCACATTTTCTCCAGAAATTACAATTAAGATTGGATAAGTTAACCACTCTAAATGATTTTCTAAAACTTCTAGGAGATATTAACTGGCTCATGCCCTATCTGAAACTTCCTAAAGGAGATTTGAGACCCCTTTTTGACACTCTGTTGGGAGACCCTGATACAACATCTCCTCGTGAGCTCTCCCGAGAGGGCCGAAAGGCTTTGGCATTAGTCGAAAAGGCCCGTCAAGAACAAACAATTACTTTCATAAATTATCAACAACCACTACAATTCCTCATTTTTAGAACAAAACTCTCTCCTACTACTGTATTTTGGCAAACTGCTCCCTTAATGTGGATACATTTACCAACTACACCTAAAAGAGTCCTTGAACCCTATTATCAATCTGCTTCCTTTTTTGTTTTTTTTAATTTTTATTTATTTGTTACAGTGTCTCGCTACACATCACAGACTCTTTTTTGTGTGGGGGGGAGGGAGTCAGCTCAGCCAGCCCTGTGGGTAGGGGTTGGCACAGCATGTGGTGCTGGGGATCGAACTGCGGTCCTTGAGAGCTTCCTTAAGCTTGCCAAAGCAGGCGCTTTAGACCGCTGAGCTATCTTGCAACCTTATCTTAATGGGTAGAAAACAGGGTAGATGTTATTTTGATAAGGAGTGTGACTCCATTATCCAGCCTGTTTCCAAAGAAGAGGTTGATTGGTTGATGCAGACTACCCAATGTTGGCCAATTGCCTTATCTTCCTTTGTTGGAAATATTGATAATCATTACCCACTAGATAAACTTGTTGACTTTGCAAACCGTCATGATTTTGTTTTCCCTAAAAACACCTCTTTCAGTCCCTTGAAGGATGCTTTAATGGTTTTCAGTGACAGTTCTTCATCAGGAATAGCAGCATATGTGTTTCAAGATCAGACTGTTACCTTCCATACAGACAGCTCATCTGCTCAAATAATTGAATTGGTAGCCATTGAAGCAGTTCTTCGTACATTCCCAGACCGCCCACTTAATATCTATACAGATAGTGCTTATATCACTCACTCCCTTCCCCCGCTTGAGACTGTGGATTACATAAATCAAACCTCTAGGGTTGAACATTTGTTCACTTTGATTCAGAACATGATTCATGAAAGGACTCACCCTTTTTACATTGGACATTTGCAAGCTCGTTCTGATCTTCCTGGACCGCTCTTTTTGGGGAATAAGTTAGTTGATGCTGCAACCAGGCCCTCTGCTTTAGTATGTTCCCTCCAAACACAGGGTTCAGAGGATGACAAAATCGAGGCAGCAAAAAAGACGCATCAGCTCCATCATCTAAATGCTCACTCTCTACGGTTGATGCATAGACTCACCAAGGAACAGGCCAGGTTAATATTTAAAAACTGTCCCTTGTGTGCAATTCATCTTTCTGCTCTTCATCTTGGAGTTAATCCATGAGGATTGATCCCTAATGCCCTTTGGAAAATGGATGTTACTCATTTGGCTGATTTTGGTAATCTCAGGTTCATTCATGTGACTATTGATACCTTTAGTGGATTTATTTTTGCCTCCCTCCAAACTGAGAAAGCTACCAAACATGTTATAGCTCACATGTTACAGGCATTAACTGTGTTGGGCTGTCCTCAACAAATTAAAACAGACAATGGACTAGGCTATACTAGCTCCACCTTTGCACAGTTCTGCAAAAAACTTAACATCATACATATCACAGATATTCCCTACAACCCTTAAGGCCAAGGCATTGGGGAACAAGCTAATCATACTTTAAAACAAACAATAGAAAAAAATAAAAGGGGGAGACTGGTATCCAATGAAGGGATCACCAAGAAAAATCTTGGCACACTCTCTTAATCTTAAATTTTTTAACTGTGGATGCTGAGGGGCGATCGGCTGCTGCTCGCTTTTGGCATGCAGAGACGCAAACACACTTTGCCACAGTCTTGTGGAGGGACCCCTTGACTAATTCTTGGCATGGTCTGTACCCAGTCCTCATTTGGGGCCGTGGATCTGTCTGCATATATTCTCAAGAAATGAAATCTGCCAGATGGCTGCCAGAAAGACTGGTCAGGCAAATTGATTAGGTTCCAATGGTAGAGGATGATCATTGGACACCTCCAGGGACACCTGTTTGCCCTGAGAGTACCTTTTTGTGCTTATTTTCAGATCATGAATGTGATAGTGATTCTGGGATTCCTGACAACATTGCCTTGGATCATTAAGAGCAGCTTTGAAGATCCCGAGCCAGAGAAGCTACGACAATTGTTGTATGGTAATCCTTGTGAGTGTAAAGGGGGATATGGTGCTCATGGCGCAGTGGTAAGTGGCAAACCGGTTGACTGTGGGGACAAAATGGCATGGGCCTATATTCAACAGAGTAACACCGGAACCACTATAACAAGCTGGAAGTGTACAGTTAAACCTAAACTCACTTCCACTGGGAATGGCAAAAAAGGACAATGCCCTAAGGAGTGTACAAGTTACCAAACAGAAATGCACTCTTATTGCTATGATACCTTTCAGGAATGTGTGGGACCAAACTCTGAAATATATTATGTAGCCACATTGCTTAAGTCCAAAAGTGCTACCCTGGGAGGAGACTGGTCTAAATACTCCCATGCTAAATTCTCTCAGGCTTCATGTGTGGGTACCCCTGGACAGCCTGTTTGCTGGTCTCGACGTGCCCCTATTTATGTATCAGATGGTGGGGGCCCTCAAGACAGTCTCAGGGAACAAGATGTAGAACAAAGATTACAGGAATTGGAGGACCAACTGTTTCCAAAGATTCATTATTACCTCCTTGGCATTTCCCAAGCCACATGGAGTTGATTTGCTCAAACCCTAGATATTCTTGGAGCCACTCATCATGCGCTCAGTGCCTCCAACCCTCGCTTGGCAAGTGACCGTTGGCTATGTCTGGCACTTGGCACACCCTTGCCTTTAGTGATTTCCCCCCACGCAGACTGGTGCCCCCTCTGAGGTTCTCAGAAAATGCTCTATTTCACAGCTTTTTAGAGTCCAACCCGCAGGATTAGATAATTCTACATGTGTTCAGAGCCTTGGCCTTGGAGGCAATGATTCTGTAGATCTTGGCTTTGTTGCCTTTGGGAGCTGTGTCGATCTTTTTAACACATCCTCCCTTATGTGTCCCCCTCCTGGCCAGGTATTCCTATGTGGAGGTAATTTGGCATATATCTTTCTCCCTTTGAACTGGACTGGCCTCTGTGCAGTTGCCTCCCTGCTCCCTGACATTGACATTATCCCTGGAGACCAGCCTGTGCCAATCCCTAGCTTTGAATATGCCCTAGGCCACTCCAAAAGAGCAGTGCAAATTATCCCTCTTCTCGTCGGTATGGGCCTGACTAGAGCCATAGATATGGGCGGGGCAGGGATGGGAGTGGCACTACACTCCTATGCAAAATTGTCTCAATGGCTTGTTAACGATATTCAGTCCTTGTCTCGTTCCATCCAGGATGTGCAAGATCAAATTGATTCATTAGCAGAGGTGGTCCTCCAAAACAGGCGAGGATTGGATCTCCTTACTGCCAACAAAGGAGGGATTTGCCTTGCACTTCAAGAGAAATGTTGCTTTTATACTAATAAGTCTGGTATTACCCGGGACAGAATTGCAAGGCTGCAGGAGGATTTGATTAGGAGAAGACAAGAGCTGATTGACAGTCTATTTTTAGGAGCCTGGAATGGGATTTTACCATACCTTCTTCCAGTTTTAGGACCCATTTGCATGCTTCTGCTCCTGGTCACCATTGGCCCCTGCATTTTCAATAGACTAATGACCTTTGTTCGAGAACAGATAGATTCTGCCTTAATGAAACCCATTCAGGTCCATTATCATAGGCTTGAAATGGCCGATCAGGATAGCTGTGATGAAGTTCACCATGCCTATGATGAGGCGAACAGATAGATTCTGCCCTAATGAAACCCATTCAGGTCCATTATCATAGGCTTGAGATGGCTGATCGGGATAGCTGTGATGAAGTTCACCATGCTTATGATGAGGCAGAGGTGGCCATCCCTTAGCTTTCCCACCCTTGGTGAGATGGTCAGGCCAGCCAAAGATGGATAATAAGGAGCATACATGAGACACCGCTCACTGCCTAAGACAGGAAGAGGATCCTTGCTGTCCTACTATCCTATGACGGGCAAAGCTTGAGCTGGACCAGTGCAGAGGATTCCTCAAACTAAGACAAGCACTGCCCCTTCAAGGGATGGCCAAGTAAGCCTTGCATAAAGAAATAAGATAAAGGGGGACCTGTGGGGGGCACCATAGCCTGGAAGCCTTCATTTCTATTCCTTTTATGGATATAAGTTACACTTCCTGTAGGATTGCTACATCATGACTTCCTGCCATGTACTCCTTTGGTTAGACTTCCTGCCACGTACTTCTTTGGTTAGACTTCCTGCCATGTACTCCTTTAGTTGACCACCTGAGTATTTTTAGCCTATAGCATTACCCTAGTATACCCACGTCATCAGTGAAATTGACTTCCTTTCCCTCTGCTATATAAGCTGTATCGCTTCGTTGAATAAACAAGACTTGATCAGAATCCTGTCTTGTCTCCATTTCTCGCGCACCTGTTCTTTGTCTCCTTCAGTCCCCACTCCTCCTCTAGGTGATCTGAGTTGACTGACCTGCTGGATGGGACAGTTTCCACCACATGTGACTTCGGGGTGCAGCATCTCATGAGGGAGGAACCACAGCACACTCCAGTTATGTTCTTGTTAGCATGACAGGTTCCCTTTCCCAGTGCGGCTGGCCTGTTCCTTGCTGTGTCCACAGGGATGTGGACCCAGTGCACGGACCTTTCATGTGTTCTCAGCTCTTTGATTTTTATGATTTGTGCAAACACTACTGAATAATCTGTCATTTCCATTACCAAACATCTCTCATCAAAGAGATTCCCCAGGTGGTGACCTGAGGCAATCGGCAGAAGCCTCGCTGACCGAACAGAAGAATGCATGCTCGCTGTGTTTCTAACACTTGCATCATTATCCAGTCAGGCTTTTGATTAAAAGCAAGAACAAAAGAACCGTCCCAGGCTAGGTTATTATTTCTGACTCACAGTTAATCTTGAAGATAATAGGCAATGACCTACAATGAGGGTGAGCAGTAGGAGCTCAGACATCACGAATCTTCTTTGGCCTCCAGTGGGTGGAGAGGGCCAAACAGACTCAGCATAAGCACATGAAACCCTTCCTCCAACTGAGAAGGAATTGAGACTCTCCTCATGCACAGGCCTCCTCCACAGCAAAACAAGGCACCCAGGAATTTAGAAATTAAATCCTCAAAAGCACCATATTCCTTATTATAAAATCAATGTGCCCTTCACACAAGCTGTGAGGTTTCTTACCTATTTAGGAAACAATGAGGCTGTTAGTGCTCTCCTGGACAGTACACTCTTGCAGCTGGAGTTTTACAGACTCACTGGCTGATTTTCAAAAAAATATTAATCTAAATTATTTATTGCAGGAACTGGGGAGATGGCTCAGTAGAATAAGCACTTACCTGGCAAGCACAAGGGCCTGAGTTCAATCCTTGGTTCTGCCAAAAGATAGAGAGAGAGAAGAAAGAAAGAATTATTTATTGTGAATTTTTCACTCTATCATGGGATTTTTCAGCACCATACAGTGCACATGTGTTGTAAAATTAACTAGGTTTAGGAGTTTAGAAAATGGTTGAGAACATTAGAAGTGTTTTTACAACTGTGGGAAAGGTTATTAAGAGTGTGGGAAACGTTTATAAAGCCTATATATAATGTATTAATATTATTATTCATTGTATTATATTATATATTATATATATATTAAAATGAATATATCATTGCTACTTCGCTGATTTCCACTCATTGCAGGGGTGTCCAGAATGTGGCCTCTGCGATAAGTGAGGGACCACTGTACATCTTTTGCTGATAGTCACCAGAGCCTCCCACAAGCCTGACCCTTGCTTTTGTTAAACTTCTGTTGAATAGACAGAAAAATTAAGAGTGCCTTCTAGTCAAGAGATAATTACTTCCAGAAACCAAAATGAAAAATTTGCATGTGTTGAACATGCTACAGTAGAACAGCCCCTCAGATCTTACCAAGTCAGTCTGCCACCAGTCCTGAGCCTGGGCCTGCAGGAGCCACAGTTCAGATCCTGCATCCCTCCAGGTGGGCGAGAATGGGCCCCAGCCCCACAGCCATCCTCGTCAGCACCTATCTCCTGTCCCTGTCCTGGCACAGCACTGCTGCACTCTCCAGGCACAGCTGCATGGCCTCTCCTGGGTGTCGCCCAGAGCCCTGTCCTCCTGGACAGCAGCTATCCACCCAGGGCTTGGCGTCTTGCGTCTCTGCCTTGTCTCTCAAGACCACACCAGAATCTCCAAGGAGTGGAGCCTTGCATGGATCATCTTTCCCTGTAATCCACTGAGCAGCTCCTGCTGTCAGATTCAGGGAAGCAGCATTAACAATAGGCTAAACAACCTCATGTGTGCATGGATGCCGAGTCTGTGTCAGGAAGCATGCTGGGTGTTTTCTGCAGTCCCGCCCTTGTGCACATTTGCTTCTGCAAAGTAATCAGTGTTTTCGTTCCAACACAAAAGGAGAAAACCAAACATTCAGAATCACAGAGCTAAGCATTGATTCCGCTCTGTCTGAGGTCATCCCTGGCTCCTGCAGCCTGTCTCTTATGAACAGGGATTGAATGAACAATGGCAGAACTAACTGACTTTTATTGACTGATTGATGTGATATGAGCTTTGCTTGAAGATTTGCTCGAAGCTCTTTCTTTGTCACTTCTTCCTTTCTCAGAGGTGGCCTCTCCAGTCTCATAACCTGAGATACACCTGCCTGACGTGCTGAGGAGACTGCGCTTGATGTAGAAAGCACACCAGTGCTTCACACAGTTTGCTGATGCAGACGGAACCTCATCAGTATGTGATGATGAGACCGGGCACCTCCTGTCACCCCCAGCTCAGTCTGTGATGCTCTTGGGGCACAGGAAGGCAGCCTAGCTCCTTGGAGCCGGGGGTTCTGCAGGAGACCCTCCTGAGAGCCAGCAGCAATGCAAAGCTCCCAGCTCCATTTATGACTTTCGATCCTTAGGTGGGTCCGGGTGAGAGTGTCTTCTTCAACGCTTCCCTTGAGAATCACATGCAAAACCAGGTCTGGCGATCACCTGTCCTTCCTGCTGGCATTAGCTGCTTCCTCTGTTTATGTAGCTCCTCCTTCACCAACTCACAAAGGTGGAAGAGGAACCTTCTGCAAAAGTCCACCTTCTCACCACAGAATCTGGGTGTTTTTGTTTTCCCACTCTGTGATGGTCTTACTTTATCTTGCACTCTTATACCAGTGGGTGCCATTGGACATTTAATGAGCATTCTCTGATGCACTGAGGACAAATTAATGTATCAGGAAGGTGGTACAACCAGGAATACCTCAAAGCTTTCTGAAGGAAACACCGCACTAGCTACTTTACACTCAAGTGATTGATAATCTGTCAGAATTTCTCACATTGTCTTTTTAACATAGTGTCAGCTGCTTTTGCTGTTTGGCTTCTTATTCTGTATGGCCTACTTATCCATAATCTGCTTGCCTATCATTATTGGTAGAACATTTTCACAGCCACAGCAACTAAACCCTCCGGAGCTATGTTCATGGGCCCGAGACAGAGTGCGCATTCCTGGGACGACCTCTGCTTCCCATGGAGGCTGTCATCCCGTGGTCAACCTGGGCAGAACCCCCAGAATTGGGATCCTCCTCCAAGCCCTCTCAGGTGTGGCCAGGCTGACTCCCCAGCCCTATGGAGGTCGCTATGGGCCCTCTGAGGCTGCCTATAGAATCCCAGTGACCCCTGAGCTGTTCACATCAAGGATGCTTCAGTCCAAGCTGATTCCCACTCTCAGCCAGTTTGCCGTCTGAGCAGTTTTCCCCAAGCTCTATGCAGTGCCCCAAGTGACAGAATCAGAGCCAGTGGCCAGGAAAGGAGGAGACAGAGATGTCCCACCCAAGCTCAAGTGCAGTAATTGCAGGGTTGGTCTGCCCTGCGCATGAGTCAGGGCCACCTCAGGCCTCTGCCCACCAGTTTCCTGGGGAGATAAGCAATGTTAGAAGACGACATTCTGTCCTTACGAGCTGCTTTCTACTAAGGGTCACCTATGTGGCTCTCACTGTGCTGTCAAAAAGTCAAATAAACTAATAAATACAATGCTTGGTTTCCTCTATGCTTTGTTTATTGGGTTTGTTTTTAGAAATTCTGTCAGTAGGTCTTAAAAAGAGGCATGGAGATTTCAAGACAAAGTAGAGACTGAAGACCACGAGCCTACATGGGCAGGTTGTCTGTGTCTTGTCCTCTGAGAAACTATTTTCAAGATACCAATCCATAATGAATTAATGATTGTTATTTTCCCATTGTTTTGTTTTGAAATTTCAAATTTTTTTCCATAAAATAAAAAATAAAGCCACCTATAACATTAAAAGTTACAGAAGAAAGGCCAGCCAAATAGCTCAGAGGATTAAAGCACCTGTAAGTAGGAGCAAGGGCTGGGATTTCAATCCTTAGGCCTGCAGTGCCAACCCTACCCCACCCCCACCCCGCCCCCAGCATGTTTAGATGGCAATTGAGACTGGGTGCGGTGGCGCACTCCCGTAATCCCAGCACTTGGAATGCTGTAAATAGGAGAATGACTACAAGTCCGATCTAGTAGTGAGACCCTGAGCACCCTGTAGACTCTGCCCTAAAATACAGAAAAAAAAGTTACAGCAGAACAAAAGAAAGGCAAGCATTTCCACATTCCTGAATGGGTCCTTCGCCAGCAGGGAATGCATTCCTCCTCAACTCCACAAGATCCGCAGAAGTACTGATTTATTTTTCCTATAAACGTGTAGAAGACCGTCACCGGCCATTAAGAGGCCCATGCTCCGTGCACTGCTGCTTTCAGCTTGCTCTGGCGTCCGCTCTCCAGGTTCTGAGTCCTTCCGGCTCTTCTTCACCCCAAGACCTAAGTGCAGCCGCTGTGGCCCGGGGCTGAGCGGCGTGGGCCAAAGCTGAGCACAGCTTCAGGGGCGGATGCTCAGAGCCCAGCCTTGATTCTGCCCCAGCCGGTCCCTCAGTCTCTCCAGGCTTTTGTGTGAAAAGAACAGAGCTGCTCTTTTTCACTTACTGTGAAAGATGAGTGCGTGGGGGTGTGGGCGTGTTGGGGCAAAGCCTGCCGATCTTTGGCAGCATCACTCCAGGGTGTGCAGGTGCCTGGGCCGACCGCTACTCAACTTGCCCCTGCTCTCTGCCGCCCTGGCCACATCCTATACCTCGGGTTCCTCTGAAGGCAATTTGCAAAGCTCCAAGTAAAGCCTTTCCACTGCATAGGGCTAGAGGCACTCTTGCTCAGCTCGAACTTTGGGTGCTTAAGTTACCTCTTCAGCGAGTCTCTGCAGACACGCACTTGCTCCTGGCTGGGAGCCTTGCCCCATGTGCTTCCAATTTCATCTTCTTTGCATCTCCCATTCTTACTTCAGATTTGTGGAGGGAAAAAAACATTTCTTCTAATCTGGAGCATCTTATCATTTAGAAAGGAGCATTAAGACTCCATACAACAGTAACAGTCTGCTAGGAGGAAAAGCTTTGTGTGATGATGTGCACTGTGCTCCTCCACGCTGCAGACCTGAAAACCACACCTGCACACTTCTTAGACAATGAAATTAGGGTTCGGGATACCATGAAGGCTGTGTGCAAACACAATTGCCTCTAGTTTTAAATTCATTTCAAATATAGTCATATTACTGTACTAGCTAACTGGCATTTCTTCTCATATATGTAAAACAACGTAATAGTCATTTGTTGAGCTTTTCCAGTCTCTACCTCCCTTCCCCAACACACACATGCAAGCTCTCACGCACACATGTGCACACACATGTCCAGACTGCCCAAGCACAAGCGATGATCATCAGTGCCATGTGTCAGCAATCACTACACCCCACATTACGGAGTGAACATGCCTTGAATGTGCAGTGCCAGAGCTCTCTGTGCAGCCGTTTCCACTGAGGCTCATGCTTCTGTGGTGCCTGATAGGAAGGGATCAGTATCACCACTAAATGAGCAGAGCAGCTGGGTGGTATTCCTTGTCCCCATTGGGCTGCATTTGATGTCACCTCCTCTCTCTCACACAAACCTGGCAAGCGACAGTAGAAACCTCAGCTCGTGATACAGCCACAGGCCAAGGCTCCTTCCTGGTGCCCCTTCCTCCTGGATGCTACTTCTCTCTGTACCGGAAAAGACCTTGGGCCTGAGTTCTGCTTTTCTTTTTTTTTATATTAGCACAGAAATTCATGTTTTCCTGTTTTAAATGCTACTTACAAAGGTCAAGTATCTTTAAAATTCAACCTAACTAAATTGTAATATTTCAAGTAAAATCCTTCTGGGGAGTAGATTTGTCTTTCCAACCACTCTAGTATCTCTACTTCTAATGGTTAGGCAACTTAGATTTAGTTACTTTTTACTATGTCAGCAGATATCTCATAGCTAATCTTTGTTTTCTGCTTTGGTGTCTTTCTGTCAAGCTGAATCTGAACTGTCCTAATTTCTGGTTACTTGTATGTGTTTTAGATCAGGCCGTATCCCTCACCCTTATGTGCATATCTCCTTGGATAGTTGTTCCGTGGTTACTTTAAGCACTCCACTTCACATGTGCACCTTTTCAGAGTCTGCTTGTATTGTTTCACCAGTTTGAGTAAAGGAAAGGAATTTTCTTTTTTATGTCTTTCAAGGTGAAACACTTCCCATTTGTAGTACGAAAGTCATTTCTTTTCCTTATATGTAGTATAATTTTGTTCTAAGCATTAAACATCATTTAAGACACTCAAGGGGAGAAGAATGGTTGTGTTCACACACAGTTGCAATTGCGATGTTCCTCCACCTTCCTGTTTCCTTTCTATTCAAAGGTCTCCGTGGTAAGAAATCTTAGGTTTTCATAGTATTTGCAGACATCTAAGATCCTCGGACCTCTCTGAAGATAGATACTACCTGATGAGACCTCTGCTGTACGAATGGTCTGTTGTCACCAGGAACGCTGTCCTCTGGCGCGTGGCACCAGCGTGGCTCTTAGCTCAAGAGCTCTGAGCCTCTCCTTTGTTTTTCAACTACCAGGTAGCTGAGGCTAGATGCTGTTCTTCAATTTGTACAAGGCCAAAGAGGACATGAACGAGAATCGTTTTCTGAGCACAGATGTACCTGACTTCAAGGGTGTTTCTTTTTGGTGTCATTTATTTTGCCAAGGGTCCAACACAGCATTTTTAGCTTCATGATCTGCCTTGATATAGTTAATGAATAAATGAGAGTAAAAGTCAGGCATGGATTTTGGTGAAGGCCGAGAGTATGCAGAGCAAATGCAAGCACATTCGGCTGCAGGCTCACATGCCATCTTCTCGTTTACGGTTTCATTTCCTGCCCTCACAACTCTGTTGTTTGCTGTTGGTCACACTGAAATAATTCCCAAGGTTGTTGCTTTTCTTTGTCTTCCCAATTAAGTACAGGGGTAATCTAAGGAGTATTCTTACTTGGTGAATTTTCAGCTAGAGATAAAGTAAATTTTATTTGCAGTGTATTTTCAGCAGGAATCTAGGGCTGGGGAGAGAACCCCCCTCTTGTGCTGAGTGTCTTCAGCGCCCTTCAGGGACAGGGCAGACGCTCAGTGTCTGAGTGGAGCCTGCAGCTCACAGCGCAGCGTCCAAGGATGAGCGCTCACTCAGCTGCACATTGGGGGTCACACGCTTTTGTAGAGCAACCACAGACCCTTCCTTTAAAACCTACCTTTACATTATTTATGCTTTAAGACCTGTGTTTATTTTGCTTCATTTTTTAAGGTCCTTTTCAGACCTGTTTCCTTTTATGCACATCTGCAGCCCATGACCTTCACACTTTCCATGTGCGGCTGGTACATGTGTGTGAAGTAGCTTCACTCTCTCTCCATGCTCTCCTTAGTCTCTGTCTTCTGTTTTGCTGTTTACCATTTCTCCCATTTATTTAAAAAAAAAAATGGACTTTGCTGCAAAACCTAACTTCTGTCCCTTGCAGCTGAGAATGCTCTCACCCTACCCCATGCACAGGTGCACCACGCTTCCCACGACAGTGTCTGAGACGCTTTGCCTGGTCAGCTCTCTGGGTCCCACATTTCTGTGATGTCACTTGGAAGCTCAGACACCTCCGAGGCGACTCACTGAAATACTGAACTTGCTGCTTTGGGCGCCATCTTTCTGAATTTTCAAAATTTCTTCTATTAATAAATGAAATAAAACCAGCACTAAACATTGATAATTACTATAGTATGGGGGGAAAGGCCCTAACAGTAAACAGTCAGTGAGAAAAAATGTAAAGCTGAAGCTAGATGAAATAAAATATCACACAGTGCAAAGCTGGCACTGACAGCCTTGCCTTTGCAAAGCAAATTGTCAAAGAAAAACTCCAGAGTGAGCAGGACCGACTTGAATTTAGATAGCAGATCACCAATCTCAAAAATAAACATAAATTTTATGTTTAAAAACAGAATGTGCTAATTTTAAAATTGAGAAAAAATTTAAATAATTCCAAAAATATTCCCACCCTTTTACGAGGCATGAACACATTGGTGGCAGTGGGTAGTTGTCACTGACACGTGCTGGCTGAGCCTGGTTCCTTACACTGTTTTGAGACTATTAAACTCAACAATCCAACCTGTAGAACCTTGGTCCATAGAATTACGGTGAGTGATGTTCTGCGCTGTCCTCTTAAGTTATTAAATACTAAACTTTTTCAAAGTCAAGTTGCACTCCAAAATAGTTATACCAATTTATTTTCAAGATACATATTTTAAATAATTTTGTAATCATTTTTCTTATCTAAGTTCAGAAAACATTTATATTCCCATCAACTTATTTCACAAGAAACCCTGTGGATTTACATTCTAAAATGTATTTAGCACAGGGTCTATAGGGTCTCACTATGTAGGTCAGACTTGTAGTGATCCTCCTGTTTTCAGCCTCCCAAGTGCAGGGATTACAGGCCGCACCACCACTCCCAGCCTCAAGCTCAGTCTCAGTGCACCCCAGGAGGGGCAGGGCAGGCACGGCATGCCAGGAATTGAACCCTGGCCGCTATACTCTGCCTAAGCAGGCGCTTTAGTCTGCTGAGCTAACTGGCCAGCCCTGGAAATTTGCATCCGAATATATTCAAACTTGATAAAATTACATTTGATCCGCAAACTTTCTAAGGACTTTGAAACTTTTGCCTTGAGTTCAAAAGGCTGAAATGGGGGGTGGGGGGGGCTGCGATTTTCCAACCAGGAGAGGTGTGGGCTATTTTCTTAGCCTAAGTGCAAAGTCCTGTCGGCACTGCAACACCACATGGCTCAGGCAACAGGGGTGAGCAAGGAGCCGTACACCCTCACACAGCTGCAGCTCCTTTTCCCACGTAGGTCTGGTCCTCTGTTTGCTGAATCCATGTGTGTGAAATCCCAAGTACAAGGGACCTTGACATGCTGGAAGCAGACTGTGTCATTTCACTATTTCACTACCTGCATATAGATAATATGCAACATGTAACACGAATAACTACGTAGCTGTCATATACATATATGACAGCTGTGAGTGGTTTTCAGCCATGAAGGCGCACCTGCCTCTGGCTTCCTCTGCATTTGGTGCCTGCCCAGCATGTGGGGCAGAAACTGCAGAACTGTGTGCTCAGGAGACAGAGTTGTGTGTGATCTGCCGCATGCTGAATTTGAGTCACTTACGTGTGCTGCCTCTCTAATGGTGAAAACTATTTATCAACATTTGATGGGAGATTTAAAAATTGGATCACTTTTGTTGTCATTTTGTGGTCCTGGGCATTGAACCCAGGCCTTCTTCACTGCGTTGTTTTGTTTTTCACCCTGAGCAGTGACAGCGCCATGTGACAGGTCCAAGGCTCTGTACACACCTGGGGATGGCATGCATGGCTCAGGACTTAACGAGCAGTGATGTGTTGGTGCCTGAAGGGCCGCGTAGCCTTCCAGGCTCCTAGTTCTAGGAATTGCTTCAAGAGATGTTTAAGAAACTGTTCAGACCACTGTTTAGATGCCAGGAGGTGCTGGGCTGGGTCCTCTTTCTCTCCGTGCTCCTCGGCTTCCACCACTGCTGTTGGTGGCCGTGGACCGCAGGCTGCCAGGCTGCAGTTCACTTCCGTCCTAGGGCAATGGGAAGTGCTGCAGTTAGGACAAGCACAGTGCCTAGGAGGACAGAAAGATCCACCAGAGAGCAGTGCAAATCTCAAAAGCACACAAGAAATCTTACAGATTTTGTTTACCGCAACCCTACTTCTTTTGGACCTCTGCACCCCAATGTTATGTCATTATTTAAGGGGTTTTAAAAGTGTTCAGAAATCCTTCAGGTAGTAAGCGTGTGGATTTAAAGTTGAAAAGCCAACGTGTGCCCAGAAGGAGGCGCCAGCACCAGTCTGCCACGGCAGGGCTGGCTTGTCTCAGCTGCTCTCCCCTCCTGTCCAGAGGGCTCTTAAGACACGGGAGCTCTGAGCCCCCTTGCTGCTGGCATGTGAGCCCTGGACCCTCTGCTTCTAACCTCGGGGCTGCCTCAGGGTAACCACAGGGGTGGGCTCCACCTCATCTGGCTTAGCCAGCTCTTGCTTTTGCATTTATAAATTATTTAGTCAGAGTGGGTGGCTGCCCAGCTCTTTCATATTGATTTCTGCAGCAGTACTGCTTCCTCTTACCGCGTATCCCAGCCCCACTCCCAGCATTTATCACAAGTTGTAAGGCGGTGCCCAACAGGCTGCTCCTGGAAGTCTCAAGCATCAATATTTCACAATCATAATTTGTTCATAAAGAAGAGGAGGGGCTCTCGGCCTTGGTTTCTCCTTTAATATCAGTGAAGGCATTCAGGGGTTGAAGCCGGGGCTACCGGGTTTTCTCCAAGATGAGCAGAGCTGATGCTTCAGGCTGGATGGGAGGGCCTTGGGGCAGGGCTTCAGCCGCTGCCACTTTTAGTTTTTTTACTCATTTATGTATTTTGATTTAAAAATAGTTGTTTAAGGAACAATTGCCATAGTTGCTTTGGAAGAAAACTTGAACCCCAGGTGACTCAGGAATATTTAACTTCTGCCCTCCACGTCTAGTCCCTCTCCAGGTGACATTCCTGTGCACGGCCTGCTAAACAAGGGGCTCGGTAATTCTGACTGGGGACCTATCTCTCCTATTAAGGGTTCAGACTTTATAAGATGTTTACTTTGGGAAGGCCCCAGAATTTTACGTACTTTCCTTCTTTGCTAGGGTTTTATTTTGGGCTGACTGCAGATTTATACACACTTGCTAGCAATAAGTCAGAGAAATCCCATGGAGGCTTTATCCCCGTTGTCCCAGAGTTAATGTCTTTCTAAACTCAGAGACACAGAAGGAAGCTGCCCAGAGAGAGGACAGCTGTGTCCACACATTCTCAATGGCCACCCTGTGCGCCTGCATGCAGCTCCAACTCCTAAGACCACAGAGCTGCCTCCATCCTGTGGCTTTGTTATTCCACACATGCTCTGTAACTGCACACATGCAGTGGCTTCACCCCTGGGCTCAGCTTTGTCCCTGCGTGGAATTCTGTGGAGACTGCTCCATGTCACTTCCTCCTGAATGCTGGCCGGGTGGCACTCTGCCAGAGTAACCTTCCTTTTTGGAAGTCTACCTTATCAGATATTATCATACCCACTCCTACTTTTTAGTTCATATTTGGGTTATGTGTCTTCATCTTTTTAAGTTCAAAGTACAGTGAATACTCAGGTTACAACTGAACCCAAACAGGAATAATTTGGTTTGTGGTTTAACTTACAGCCAATGTCTTGACTTATGACTCCAGTACCAGCCTCTTGTGTGGTCACAACCAAAGGCTCACAGGGCCACAAGCGATTGTGCATAAACGTTTGTTTGGGCCAAGGTGGCTGCTTGTGGGTGCGACTCAGATCAGCGCCTTGCATGAGTGCTCTGGTTATTTCTATAAAGATGACCCTGAATCAGCTAGAAAAGAGCTGAGAAAGGGAAGGCAAAGAAAGCAATCACCACGGAACAGAAGGTCATACAGAAAAGACAGACACAGACCTTAGACCAGCCTTGAAAAGGCTGAGAACCTGTGAGCCAGGAGCAGGTCCTAGTGCGCTGTTGACTCTCTCAAGCAGAGAAAGGGCACTGGGGTGCCAGGCTCCCTGTGTAACCACGGAGAGGCTCTCCTTCTAACCCACAGCTGCCTTCCAGTCCATCCTTCCTGCAGGCAGAAGATGTCAGCTTGAACGGCGCAAACAGCATGAGATGGCTGCTTCTGGAAAACAGCATAGTTTACAATTTTTCGTCAAATATTACTAAAATTGCTGGTGTTCCTGCTGAATTATGCACATGACACAATATTTTTCATTATGCTGGTGTTACTTAAGAGGTGCTTTAGGAGGCTGGGGGTGCATTAGGTGTATTTCCTTTATTTTTTATGGAAAAATAGTCCTGACTTATGACTAATTTGCCTTGTAGCCAGTCCTGTGAATGAACCAAGTTTGCAAGTCAAGGTTCCACTAGACCCATACTTTATTTGAAAATAATCTTCATAGATTCTGTGGAGTCATATATTTGATAAAAGTTCATGCTGCCAGCCTGCTGCCTGGTTCAGTGCATCCTAGTGACTTACAATTAAAGCAATGCTGACTTGTTAGCTCAGGCCAGATACCCAATCATCATTACTATTTTTTTTTTTTTTAACTTGCATTTTCTCTTTTCTTGAGAAGCCTTTGGGTTACTTGGACATTTTCAGTGTTTCATCTTGCAGTATTTATGCCTTTTCTGAGTGCATCACTTTGTAACATTTGCTTTGGGCTGTCTCAGGCATTCCACTGGGACCCACTCGTCACAGTCCACGGGTGCCATTTTACCACTTGAGTAAGTGGACCAACACTAGTTCCATCTAGCTCTTCTTCTCTCCTCAAAGGTTTAATGCAACTTTCTTAATTTTTCAATTTTCTATTAGCACACACTTGCAATGCACAATTCCCGCGGTGGTACGGGAAGCTGGGGCGGGCGCACACAGGGCGTGTACAGAGTGACTCAGGTTCATCCTCTGCCTGCATCTAGCTCCCTCTCTACATCTCTTCACCTGCTTTCCCTTTCCAGAAGACCTAGATCCCTGTCCTGCACTATCTAACTTCAGCATTTTCTTGCTTTCTTAGTGGTTGACAGTGGTCTCCTGATAGGATGTGAGAGGAAGGAGAGGCAGCCAGGACCCCACTGCCCCACCGTACCCCACCTCAAGGTCCATGGCTGCTGGAGTCCTTCCTCCTCTTTCCATACACCTTAAATGTGTGTCTGCCTTGTTAGGTCTGGAGAAGCATGGCGCAAGGAGGCCCAGAGCTGATTCTCCCTGGATACTTGTTCAACCACTGTTTTCCTTTCAGAGATTGGAAGACTTTCCCAGGTCTACAATCTCCACAGTGGTGGATAAGAACAGTTCAGCCCATTGGCTTATTGCTGTATGTTTTCAGAGGAAATCACGCCAGTAGCAGGAAGCATGATGCATCCATGGAGTTAAGTGCTATCACTCAGTCTCTGCAAAACCAGGACAGACAGCAGACCATGCTGCTTCTCAGTAGAAGTGAGACTTTCAATGTGCATACATTTGTTAAATGGAAGTGTAATAAATTTTAAAATAATCACCCTGTCAGAGTCTTATTTCTTTTTCTTTTTGTTACAGGAAAACAAACTCAAGGCCTCAAGCTTGCCAGGCATGTCTGTCCTGTGCCACTGACCTATATCCCTGGCCACAGAATCCAAAAAGAATGAATTCTCTGATACTTTCACTGGTCTACTAATTATTACTTCAAAACATACATGTGGACAGAAAATTCACATTTATAAGATTGTGCAGGGAAAGTGGTCAGCTTCGGTTTGGCACTGTGTTGAAAATGTTTTACTAAGAGTGTGCATCTGTAGTGGCTAAGGAAGCCACCGTGACTTCTCTCACCATTTTGCTAGACGAGGGTCGAGCTCTGCAGTCTTACGTTGGCATTAATGTGAACCTCATAAAATGCTTGAGACTATGTCACATTATTTCATCTTGTGAGAAAATTTAATGAAAATAAAATTAAAGCTGAGGCTTTTACAACACTGATAGCACTTTTTCCTTAAAGTTTATGACATTTTCCTTTTCACACTCAATTATTAGCATGCAGTTAACACATAAATGTTTATTTAGCTGTGGCGCTATCTAATATATTCAGATTATTTTGAGGTTCAATCTCTTTGGTGTACAATGATTTTTCCTGTTCATAATTTGCTTTCTTTATTTCAATTTTTTAAAATAATTTTATTGAGAAAGTAATAGCAATGAGACAGTTTCAAAACCGATTAGTAGGACAGTGTCAATGATTAATACATTGCACATTGTTGTCTTCTTAGAGCTTATTCATAGTACAAGATGCAGACATGATATCTTGTCCACAGACAATATTAGAACAAATCTTTCTATTCATTGAATTAAGAGAAAGTAACGGTATATCTAACCTAACTATTTTGAATATACACATACAGAATGGTCTTCATTTGTATCTCCTTTTTTGTTTATTTTTGCCAGGGAAGGGTATTCCATTGGCATTCAAATATGGTAGATGTGTGCAAAAGAGTCCAATATAGTTCAGTAGTCCATAATCGTAGTGGGTTTTCTGTAGGACTGGCAATGTCAGAATTTGTAGATTTGAACCTTCTACTGCTCAGCATTTTAATACGGCTTTACTTTATATACCTCATTTTTATAATTTTCTGCTGGATGGTTTAAACCAAGATAAAGCAAAACCTATATAACAAAAAATGTAACTTTTGTGTCTGATTAAGGTCAGTTAAATTGCCTCAGGATTTATCCTGAAACCCTGTACCACAGTTTGTAGATCCTTTGTCAGTGTCAGCCATGTTGATGAGTCATGGCCATTGTTTGACCCATTTGCTCTCTGTGAAAGCCTGAGAGAATGTTTTCTCTTCATGGAACTCTCCTTAGGTACAATCTACATCACTGATTACTTTCCTTTGTGGCCCCATAATCTCCTTGATCAGAAAATTTGGGACACAACTGAATTATAGTTTGTTACAGTACAGGTTCTCCTATGTCCTGAGTCCACACCGACATTGAAAGGATAGGGCCAAAATGTTGGCTGTTTTTGCAACCCTTCTTTTTCTCTGATTTTTGGTCTGTAAACTTAGGTTGTTAACACTCCAGAAGAGAAGCTTATTATTATTACCCTACAACATAAGTAGTTGAGCTTAACCTCATTATCTGTCTGAATATCAAACATCTTAGACATAAGAAGACATAGAGGAAGGCAAAGAGCTCATGAATAAAAATCAAATCTCATTGGTAATACCTGAAAAAATTAAAAACTGGGACCTCTTCTTATTGAGAAGTTTTTGCATGTCAAAAGAAATTACCAACAAAGTGAAAAGACTACCCACAAATTTGGAAAAATTCTTAGCTGATAAGCACTCGGACAAAGGTCTGCTCTCTAGAATTTGTAAAGAAGTAAAAAACATTAAGGCTCCAAAATATAAAGACCCAGTCCAGAAGTGGGCATCCAAGATGAGCACACACTTCTCAGAAGACAAAATTAGAGAATAAATATATGAAAAAATGCTCCATGTCGTTAGCTGTCTGAAATACAAATTAAAACCACACTAAGATACCACCTCAGCCAAGAAAGAATGGCTGTCGTAAAGAAATGAACCAACAGGAAATGTTGGAGAGGCTGAGGAGAAAAGGAAACCCTTCTCCACTGCTTGTGGGAATGGAGACTGGTGCAACCATTGTGGAGATCTTTATTTCTATATTAGACTCATAACTCATTACTATTACTGACCTCTTAAAATTATGCTTTATACTTATTTAGTATTTTCCATAGATTTTTTAAATTATACTTTTAGTTTCTCCTTAATTCTACTGTCTATTTTTTTCTGTTTTATTTAAGTATTTTCTTACTTTAACGATATGTTCTCACTTGCTTTATTATTTCCCTAAAACATAGGCTGTTGAGCTTAACATCACTCTCTGTATTTTGCTGAATTCCTGCAAGTACAATATCTAAATGGCAATGAAATACCCATGTCTGAAAAAACTAAACAAAAAGGAAGATATAAATGAAGGACCACTTTGTAGTGATATATAAACATACATACAAAATAGCATAGATATGCAGCTACTTTCTCTTAATTCAATGAGAAGAAAATTTGAAATAATAATGCTTCGACAGGATACCATGTCTGTGTCATATACTATGAATAACCACTATGAAGACAACAGTATGCAATGTACTAATTTTTAAGTATCCTCTAACCTGTTTTGAAACTGTTTCATTGCTTTTTGTTTCTCAATAAAATTAATTTTAAAAACCACCTTAGCCATAACATAGAACAGGTCTTTTCCATCAATCATTGATATGCTAAACTTTAAATTCATACAGAATGTGAAAAAAATAAAAAAGCAAAAAAAAAAAAATAGAAATAAACAATTACAATTTTTTACACAAAAATTTAGAAATCTAACCACATATAACTTTTTAGCAGGATTACATTGCTGAATTCAAGCAACTACAATATATGAATGGCAATGAAATACCCATATTTGACAAAAGTAAACAGAAGGGAATATAAATGAAGGACCATTTTGTAGTTAAAAAATATATGTATATACAAAATACTTAACATAGATATACAGCTACTTTCTCTTAGTTCAGTGAGAAGAAAGTTTGAACTAATAGTGTTTAGACAAAAATATCATGTCTGCATCATGTACTATGATTAACTTCTAAAAAGACAATATGCAATGTATTAATTATTGAAACTATCCTACTAACTTGTTTTGAAACTGTCTCATTGCTACTTTTGTCTCAGTAAAATTAATATACAAATATGCATACATAAAATATTTAAGAAATAAATTGCTTTATTATTTATTAATATTTATGGTAATATAGGCATTTAAAAGTTACTTTTCAAAAAAATAAAAGTTACAGTTTTCATTCAAGTGTATTTATTGAATAACTCATAGATTATGTTTTGTTATGCTTTTTCTTTTTGTGACAACAGTTTCAGTCTTAAATTCTTGGAGAAGTTTATCTCAGAGTGTTTCTCTGTACCCAAGTATTTATTTAAGAACATATTGGGTTATATCTGGAAATAGAACCTAGAAAACTTGTGAATTGTAAATCTCAATTTTTTTTTGCAGCCAAAGCTAAATATTCCTTAAAAGTTGAAAATATATACATTCCAGCCAGTGCCCAGGTCTGGTGTGTGAGTGGTACTTCCTCCATCAGACAGTCTCGGTGTGGAATCCTGAGGCAGAGCTCCCTGTAGAGAGGCTGGAGGCAAGATCCACCCAGCTGATCCATGAGCAGAACATCTTCCCAGAGTGGCACAGCAGGTTCACTTCCAAGGGCTGTCGCAGGAAGAAGCTGAGCACAGCAGCCACATCCAAGTCACACCCACCTGGACACATTTGAGCTTGGTAGATCTGGAGCCGGTGCTAAGGTAATAACAGCACCAAAGCTCTACACCAAAGGTCAGAAGACAGTGCTAAATGTCAAAATGACAAAGAGAAGCATCAAAATGCATTCTCATGCCCAAGCCCATCCAGAACAAATGCAGGAGATACCAGCAGAGAAGAAATTGGAAATCACACAGCAGAAATCTCTGAAATGATAGCATCTGAAGTAAAGAAACAACTGCAGAAAGGTATAGGGGAAATAAGATCAGAAATAATTTCTGAAGTAAAAAAAGAAAGGATAATTATAGTGAAAAAGGTACTAAGTGCTTCTAGAGAAGACACTGATTTTAAAAATAGAGGAGCATAGAAAAATGATGGTATCTTGGAAAGAGCAATATAGGGAAAAAATAGAATGCATTAAGCAAATGCAAAGAGATATACAGAAAGTTAAAATCTCAATCACAAGCTAGCAAAACTGTTTGAAGGAAAGCAAAAACAGCCTTTCAGACCTTGAAGACACCATTGCAGATAGTGAAGAGGTAAGAAAAGGTCTCTTTTTTTTTCTTTTTGGTCTTTTTTGAGACAGGGTCTCACTATGTAGTTCAGGCTGGCCTTAAGCTCACTTTGTAGCTCAGGCTGGTCTCGAACTCATAGCAATCCTCCTGCCTCAGCTTCCCGAGTGCTAGAAGAAAAGGTCTCTTAAAAACAACTAGGATGCAGAAAAAAATAATTCCACATCTGCAAGATGATACCAAGATGAACAAGGTAAGACTAATAGGTGTCAATGAAACTCAATACAAATAACATAAAAAGAATATGGGCAGAAGTAATAGCAGAAAACTCCCCAAATATGGAAAAATAATCTTACATTCAGATAACCATAGAACTCAAATAACATCTACTCAATTAAAACCACACCCAGGCATATAATAATGAAGATCTCAGAAATTCAGCACAATAACCGTACACTAAAAGTTGCTAGAGAAAATAAAACAGATCACATTTAAAGGAAAATCCAACAGAATAACAGCAGATTTCTCTTCACAAACCTTTAAGTCAAGAAAAACATGGAGCAAAGTACAAGTCTTGCAAGAAAATAAATTCCAAATGAGACAGATATACGGTGCAAAAGTCTCTTCCAAGTTTAATGAAGAAGTAAAACATTTCCATGACAAAGAACAACTAAAGAATTTCATGATGGCAAGGCCAACCGTACACAGACTACTGAACCATATTCTAGAGAGGGATCAAAATGAGCACAACCCCATGAATGAGAACTGAAGGAACCCACCAAACAGGGCAAACATTTAAACACAGGAGAAAAATAGGCAACCAACAGCAAGGAAACAACATGTCAAGCATAAGTCAATACATCTCAGTTATAACATCAATGTAGGTGGAATCAATTCACCAATTAAAAGAAATAGACTGGCTCAGTGGATTAGGAAGCAAAGCCCAACAATATGCTGTGCAAGACTTCATCTATCAGTTGATTGGTTTATCTTCAAAGTTTTGTACAGCTGGTAATTTCAATAGTTCTGTGATTTGTGCCTCAGGAACACAATTGTTTTCATAAAACATAAATAATGCTTTGTCCTGCTTTATAGCTTATTGACTTAGAAATACATTTTCTGCAAGATTAGAATTCAATGTAAATGCTGCCAAAGTCCTTAGTAAGCTGAACGCGGGGAAATTAGAGAAATCATATACTAGAAAACGAAAAGTTTTTCTATAATATACATCTTAGTTTTGGAATATGTCTATAAAATACACTTGTGGGTACATTGTTCTTAAATTCTGTAATTATGCTAAGGAAAAAGTCATTTAAATCACATTCCCATTGTTAAATGATAAATTATATTCTAATTCTAGAGAAGTGTACAAAACTAAGAAATCTTGTTAATAAATATCAGTTTTTGTGTTCTGTTCTAGATATTTCTTTATTAATTGATAGATCTTCATTTGGCCTCCCATCTGCTTCTTAATTTTAAATCTGTATTTTTCTTTTCTTTTTTTGTATTAATGTTTAGGCTTGGATTTTGGTCATGTAGCTTTTACTGTTTTTAATGTGAAAATACTTGCTCTTGTGTTTATCATTCTTCTGTTTTCAATACTGCTGTGGTCTGAAATTTCCCACTTCTTAGTATTTGTTAAATCCTAAAATCCTACAAGTAGTTTTCAGACAACTGTTCTTGAGCCTTCATTTTTTTATTAATTCGATGAAACTTTTTGATGTGTGTATATGTGACATGCACGACAATTTTTACTGCTCTCTATGTCATCCATTTTATGAAAGTTATGAACATAATACATTTTTTGTTATATATAATAAATAAATAAGAAGACACACTTTCCTCTTATAGAGGCACGAGGATCTCTATGTGGTCAATTTGTCAAGCGTGTTCTGTTTTTTATATCAGCAGTACATAAGCAGGGTCTATAGTAAGAGTCACCTGCAACTAGGACTTCTTCCTTCCTGGTGACAGAAAAGCAGAGATGTAGGTAGATTTTCCAATGCCACAAGGAACCTAAAGGCATAATTGTGCTTCTAATCCATGTAATGTCAAAGTTTCAATATTTTGGCTGTATTTACAAAGGATAATTCTGTCTACTTAGGCACTGTGAATAATAACTAGTGATAGTGTGCTGCACATACTCTTTTACAATTCTCTGATTTGAAGGATGTTTCATTTAGAAAAATATAATAGCATTGCATTTACTTTGCAGTTCCGGTGCTTTTTCTAAGACTGGACTGTTTTTAATATATTTTATCTATGCTTTTAGTGCTCTTTATTATGTAGTGCTTAGTTTTATGATTTTAACCTCATTTTCCAACTTGCTGAAAGCAATACAGCCTTTCTACCTTCCTCTTGCCTGGTATTGATTTCCTTATCTCTATTTCTAACATTAAAAACAACTTACTTTAAGAAAATACACTCACTGCTTAGTAATTGAATTATTTAAAAATAATAAAGAAATATTGCTTATTTTAAACTAATATGAGAGCCTGTCTCTTAAAAGGAGAACTCAATTCAATTGTAGCATAACAATTGCTACTTTTATTATTTATGTTTAACTCATGTTAATAATTTATTTGCTTGTTTTACTCTTATTTTTCTAACTCTACTAGTTCTATTTAGTGCACGTAATTCATGTTTTTGTCTTCATCTGAAAATTCTATCAAATATCCCCATTTTATTAACAGTTGCCTTCCTTGTATATTGATTTTAATAAATCTCTAAGATTATGTGAAAACTCAAAAGCAGCTGTTTTTCACTAACATCCCCTACTTCATAGGTTTCTTTACCCTATGCCCAAACCTGAGCCCTAAGGAGCAGTTAGATGTCATTGTCCTTTCATAATTACTTTCTTCCCCCTTAGATATGTGGAATCCAGTGTCTATTTCTTGGTGAAATATTGTCTTGAAATAGTTTAATTCTGTCCATGATACTTTGAGTTCTCATCCACACATGCAATCATTTGTAAAAACAGACATTCCTTCCAATCCTCTTATGATTCATCCATTCATTATTTGTTTATTTCAAAAATATACATACTAAGTCATATTGCTTATTAAGTGCCCCAGGAACTTTACAAATATTAAATGAATTAATGTCACAAGGAAGCAGTGAGTGGTAAAGGTTTCTATTATATCTGATCTGCAGTTGAAGAAACTGATGTTTAGACCACAAGCTCCAGTGTAACTGGGCCAGTGGTGCCTGCAGGACTTGGACTCCAACTGCAAGTTCCAGCTGATGTGTAATCAGTCGCTAAGTTTGCTTTTCATTTACTTGTAAATAACTTTTGATGAATATTTTTGCATGTGTGTACATTCAGTGTGCATGTCTTTCTCCATAATACTCAGAGCACCTTGATAACACCTCCCCCGACTTGTATGTCTTCCTTGGCTTCTATCTGTTACATTGGCATTTGTTGCAATTTCTTTAAACACATCACCTGGGCGCTATAATCTCTGCACATGCACAGAGGTGCACAAGCTTTCATGACTGAAGGAGCATTGGTGGCTCTTTCATTGTTTTCTATTTTCAAAGAAAAGATAAATCATCCAACGATAGCCTCATCATTACTATTAGCAAATTCTTTTTAACTGTGTTCATCTTCAGACATTTCTTCTCAATAACTTTTTAATTCTTTGTTTGATATTATTAACAATGCAATTGACAGCCAGTTCTTTTTTTTCCCTAGAATGTTTGCATGTTGGGTGTTTATTTTCCTGGTATAACTGCCAACTGCCTATAAATTTCCATTATGCTCTATGCCCGTCACATTTACACTTCATCTTAGTGCTTCCACTTGGTATTCTGAGCCATCATTTGATAAAGCAGCTAGCATTCCCTCTGAAAGATCAACTTTGTCAGTTCCTGAGTATGTTTTCAATGTGGACGATCAGTTGCCTTAAATTTACTTTTTATAATTTTGTCACTACTGCAGTATTTCATCTCTCTTCTCTAGGAGTCCTAACTAATAAAGAATATGCTTTCATTTTTTTGGTAGACAATAGGCTTTGTTTATGAGTTATTACCATTTTTTACTGTTGGTGTTTTCTTGGACAAATTTCCAGAAGCCCAGTACAGTTAGCAAGTGCCATGAAGTGGGTGGTCCTGAGCTGTCGCTGATCTCATAAAGAAAAATGGCACACTTTCTGTCCATCCAACACCATTCCTGATAGGATTTGCTCAGGTGTGCAAGTGGAATAGATTTGCCAGGAAAGAAGTGCCGGGAGCGTGAGTTCACAAGCCTGCCACAGTTCCCTGCCTGGACGTGCTCTGCACTCCTGTCAGTGCACGTGGAGTTACAAAGCCATGACTGCCCTTAACAGCAGTATCCCAACTTAGCCACGTGTGTAGAAGCTTTGATCTGCAGAGCCCAGAGATACAGGTAGATGTCCCTCCACTGACAACAGTCAGGCCCCAAGAACCCACTGATTTACACTCAGCGAGTTGAAGCTGCACTCACTGCCATGACCTGCAGCACCGCAGCATAGCCAAGCCTGCGTGAGCCTCCTGGGCCAGTTATGCTGGCCTTCGGGCAGGAGCGGCAGGGGTCGGTGGCCTACAAAGGAGAAGGAAGAAGTGAGCTGCAGGGACAGAGCACAGCGCTGGCACGCACGATGCCACACCCACCGGCTCAGGGCCTCTGGGAAGCAGGCGACATGAGCAGTGGTGGGAAGAGATAGATCAGAAGGCAAACATGGGCAAGGCCTCAATACAGGCTCACCCAAAACTGGGGCGGTGACTGGGCAGCTCGACCGTGTCCCCTCCAAACTCTTGGGTGAAGCCAGGGCCTTCACACAGATGGCTAAGGTAAAACTGGTGGGCCTTATGCCTGTGTGGTTAATGTCCCTATACAAAGAAAAAAAAAAAAAAAAAAAAAAAAAACAGTTGAGCATGCAGGAGGAGACACCAGGGATGTGTGCAGTAATGAGAAGATGTGGGGAAGTGGGTTTCTGCCAGCAAATGAGAGAGGCCTCAGAAAGAATTAGCCTGCTGCTCCCTTGGGCTTGGATTCTCATCTTTTGCAATCAGAAGAAAGAGATGTCACTCATTTCAACCAATTGGCCTGTCATGCATTTTGGTGATCCCACTTGCAGACTAACACCTTCGCCATGTAATGTTGTGAAATGTACAATATTTGTGAGAAGTACAGGGAAGCTGCCAGTCCCGGCACTGGATAAAGGGTCCCCACTCGTCCTGCTCCGTCAGAGGTGGAAGCCTCAGCTGATTTCCAGAACTGTCTCTACAGCACTCTCCCCTGCCCCAAGCTGGTGGAGCTGTCTGGTGCTGGTGGCCAAGGCTCCCGTTATTCCCAAAGGAAGCCGAATCTGCAAGGTGACATTCAATTAGAGCTTACACTCAAGGACTGAACAGACTGCTGATCTAACCTCCTTGTCTGAGTTTAGGATGGCTCAAAGGGCCACCAACCCCAGAGCATTGTAGTACAAGCAGAGGCCCTTCCTCTTGCATCAGTGTGCTTCAACTTCTCTCTGGTGCTCCACCCCTTCTGAACAGGTGATGTTTCTGAAAGCACCTCTTCCGAAATGTCAGAGCAGTCCCCTCTTAAGCTTTGACACAGGTTGTAATCTTCCTGTGTCCTTCCTGGACTGCCCAACCTAAGATTTACAGTCACTGTGGCTACCACGGATGCTCGTAGCCCTGATAAACCATTTATGAGCCACAGCCAAAGATGTGCCAGGGTCGAGGGATGACTCTGAACTGTGGGGGGGGGGATTGATCCAGTAATGTGGAAATTGCAGGCAAGTAGACTGCTTAGGAGGCTGTTACAGTAAATCGGGCAAAAGACAGGAGATGCCCCAGGGGCTAGCGGTGTCAGTGAGTGTCACGTAGATTTGTGAGCCCTGAGGAGGAGAGGCTATGGATTTGGCTGTGGTTGCCCTGGTAGAGGGCGAGATCTATGGCTGAGTGGACGATGCTGTTTGCTGGAATAAGGAAAACATTAAGGGCGTAGGACAGCTGGCATGAGTTTTATTTTTTGCACATGCCACAGTGAGTTGTCAGGAATCACGCAGGAGGAAATGTCCGGCTCAGGTCAGGAAGAAGACTTGCGTATATGTGAAGGTGAATGTCCTCAGTGAGGTCACATTGCAGGGAAATTACAGTGAGAATAAATCAAGTCCTAAGAGGGAACACAAAAAGAATAATAAGATAAAACCAAAGCGAGCTGGCCAGGCAACTCAGCGGATTAAAGCACCTGCTTAGGCAGTCACAGCGGGGGTGGGGTGGGGGGGTTCAATTCTGGACGTGTCAGTGCCGGCCTCACCCCCAGGGAACGCTGAGGCAGTGTCTGAGACTGGGCGTGGTGGCCCACACCTGTAATCGCAGAGCTTGGGAGGCTGAAAACAGAAGGGTCACTACGAGTCTGATCTACGTGGAGGCCCTGTAGACCTTGTGGACCCTGGGGACCCTATACTAAATACATAAAAAGCCCAAAGCATTCACTACTTTGGAAGGAAAAGGAAAAATAGATGACTACGTAAATATGAAATTATGAGGATCAAAGAAGAAATATTTTAAACATAGGACTATCTACAGGGTAAGTGGTTTTCTTTTTCTTCTAGAGCAAGTCTCGCTGTGTACCTCAGCCCTGCCTCCCAACAGGACACTTGTGGCTCCGCGTCTTCCGTGGTGGGGTCGCAGGTGTGTGCCTTGTGCGGCTCTGCAGAGGTCTGTATTTCGGGCGTGGTGCACACAGGCCGGCTCCTGCGTCCTCTTCAGCAGCTCCCCCGGCATCTGCGCGTGCGCATATTGCCTCTCAATCACTGTACTTTGCGACCAGAAGCTTACGTAAAAAGAAATCAGACACGCAGGTTTAAACGTTGCATCATTTCTCTTGCGTGAGGAAGCCTGAGTAAAAACAAGGAGCGAAAAACAGGATGCATATGAGGAAGTGGGAGGAATATTTAACAGGAGAAGGGGACCAAAGATGGGGTGAGGGGGAGGGAAGGGGGGAAAGGGAGGTAAAGGAGGAAAGGACCCGAAAGGAAAGCCTGAGGGGAGCTTTGCAGATGAGAAGGGAAAGAGGGCTAGGGGAGTGGCAGGGCGGGGACTTTCTCAGAAGCTTTGATGGCGGAGCACAAGGACAGAGAAAGAAAGCGAAGCAGAAAGCAGAGTACGGAGCCTTGGATGGGGGAGCCCTCCGCGGCTGCAGAGCAGGTCCCCAAGGCCCGGAGCAGGAGGGAGGCTGCGCTGCTCAGCCGCAGGGCAGCCCCTGGAAGTCCGACAACGGAGCCTGGCGCCTGGAGGGCGAGCGCGTGCTGGGGCGCCGCTGGCCCCGCAGACACGAGCTTGCACAGGCCTCAGACACGCTCAGGTGTGGACCCCTGAGCCAAGTGCGGTGCACACCGCGCGGGATTCCCGGGAGCAACAGCCTGCGCTGCGCGTGGGGCAGGAGCACCACTCTGGAATACCCGGCAGCCCTGAGCAAGGAGGTCGCCGTTGGGCAGCATGTGGGATCCAGAGGGGAGCAGAGTAGGGCCCAGCAGGGTGGCAGGGATCCGAGGGGCCTAGCATGGACAGGGGAGCCAGTCTCACAATCTGCAGGCATCATCCATCTAGTCTTGAAGAGATGACGGCAGATGGGAGCTACCCAGTGACATACAGCAACTGTGGTGGTCCCCAGGGACAGTATTTAATGATTTATAAAAATACTAATGTGGCTCAAGTACCTGCACCTCGTACTGCTTGTCATATTAGTAATAATTATGGCCATCCTGTCTCACAAGTAAATGTTTGTTTACATAAAAGAGGGATAATAAATGAAAACAAGAGACAAGAAAAAAAAAAAAACGAGTGAGACAAGAAAAAAACTTATAGGACTGTCGTGCTACAATGCTATATATGGTTAGATTTCTAAATTTCTGTGTAAAAACATGTAATTGTTTATTCCATTTTTCATTTTTATTTTTTATTCTTTGGTCTTTTTCTTCTGTACATTCTGTAGGAATTTAAAGTTGAACATATCAATACTTGATGGAAAATGCCTGATCCATGGTATGTCTAAGTTGTTTGATATTCAGACAGATAATGAGGTTAACCATAGGGTCAGCTGCCTCTGTTATAGGATAATAAGATCATTAAGCTTCTCTCCTGGAAGGTTGACAACTTAAGTTTGCAGAACAAAAATTAGAGAAAAAGGAGGACCTCAAGGACAGCCAACATTTTGGCCTTAGCCTTTCAAAGTTAGTGAGGTCTCAGGACATATGAGAACCTGTACCATAATATCCTGTAACTCAGTTGTGTCCCAAGTTTTCTGATCAACAAAATTAAGGGGCCACAGAGGAATGGTGTAGAGTGTGCCTAAGGAGAGTCAGATGGAGAGAAAACATTCTCTCAGGCTTTCACAGAGAGCGAATTGGTCAAGCAATCAATAACTGTGACTCATCCACATGGCTGACACTGACAAAAGATCTACAAACTGCGGCACAGGGTTTCAGGGTAAATCCTGACAGGATTTGACTGACCTTTTCAGGTAAAAAAAGTTACTTTTCTTATTATGTAGGTCTTGCTTTATCTTGGTCTTAACTATCTGGCAGAAAAGTATAAAAATGAGGTATAAAAAATAAAGTCATATCAATATGCTGAGCTGTAAAAGGCTCAAGTCGACAACTTCTCACATTGCCAGTCCTAAGGATAACCCTCTACTATTATGCACTACTGGACTATATTGGATTATTTTGCTTAATTCATGCACCTACAATATTTAAATGGCAATGAAATACCCATCTCTGACAAAACTAAACAATAAGAGGAATATAAATGAAGGACTATTTTGTACTGAAATATATATCTGCATATACAAAATAGTTACTATAGATGTACAGTTACTTTTTCTTAATTCATTGAGTAGAAAGAATTCTACTAATAGTGTTTGGACAAGTTATCCTGTCTGCATCTTGTACTATGAATAACCACTATGAAGACAACAGTATGCAATGTATTAATTATTGAAAATATCCTACTAATCAGTTTTGAAACTATCTTATTTCTATTTGTTTCTCAATAAAATTAATAAAAATGAAAGTTCTTGGCAGAGTAATGTGGCTGCATCTTAGACCACAGTCTTGTCTTCTCTAGGTCTCAGAATTCTTTTATATAAAAAGGATGAACTTAAACTTTTGATGCATATGTTTCTTTTGTTGTTATTGCTAAATTAAATGATCATAACCATGACTTGTTAGTTTGAATTTCAGGAATGCTATGCCCTCCCTTGCATCAATCCAAAGGGCTTCTGGTGCTGGTATTTAGCAGATAAAGGGAAACATGAATCTAAGGATGATTTTTCTATTGGGCCTAAAATAAAGAAAATAGCTTTAAAATATGCAGAGAATTTATATTTTAATTTACTGAGGATTTATGTTTAGGAGACACTACACTAACTTTCTTCAAATGAATTGTATCCATCAATTAATGTGAAACATTTTAATTAAAAATATTTTAGCTTTACAAATACTTTTAAAACTGAGCACACTCACTATAGCCTGAGATATTTGTTTCATAAACTCAGGTTTCCCATTAATAAGAGACACGGTGCTGCTCCTAGGCTGAGTGAGCATTTCAGCAATTGCCCAGCACGCACGAGGCTTCCTCTGCAATATAAAAAGAAATAAACACATAAATAAAGAGCAAATAAAACAAACCCATAATATGTTGGGATGTTTATTTATTAGTCATGAAATGTGAATTTAGATGGCTCCGTTTGTCTAGTCAGGTGGATTTTTATGAAGAGAGGTATATATGCTTTTTGCCAGTGAAAGCATACGAGCATTTGGGGATGAATTTTTTATACACTGATGAAGCCAGGTTGAGGGCATTTCCTTTACACCAGGCAGTGTGAATCGTCCGTGTGCTGGCGCTCGTGGCTCTTTCCTGGGCACCTGCCGTGTGCTGTCTGCTCTGAGGGGCCCCTTCTTCATCATCCGCCCACACAACAGCCCTGACCTCCCTCACAGGGCTTGGGTTGCTTTGTCAGGCCTGCATTTTCAGGCAGACAGAACACATGTATCCTCAATTTCAGAATCTACTATGAGGTGAACAGAAAACTATCAATGTGTAGAGCAGAATTTGTTGATCATCTTTGAAATGAACAAGGAAACATTGGATGATCCTTATTAAAAACTGTGCTTATTTTCAAATTCAGCAATTCAGAGAACTTCTTGATTGGAAAAAATATTCCTTAATTCATGAAGGAGTTTGTCATTTTTGTATGAAAATCTTGCATGTATTCTTAAGAACATAAAGTTCTTCTATTTGGTTTCATAAAATTCAGGCAGACTGAATATTTCAAAACACTGCACTTTATGCATTTATACATACATATGAGACTATTTTGTAGGAAGAACTGAAGCTAAGTGAATTTTCTATAGAAGCAATGAAGCCACATCTGAGCTTTGCTACTGTTAGTGATTTGGGCCCTGCCAGCTGCTCAGTAGGTACTGTCAACTTTAAGAACAGTTGAATGGGTCTGGAGTTCTCTCTGCTGTGTAAGTTAGGAGTTGGGAAAATGAGGAGCCAAACTGATCTCTTCTCCCTAGAGACTTTGGAGAGATCGAGTGGAGGAGAATTCTCCAGAAATCACATCAATGGAAAAGAAGTGTTCTTCTGTGAAGAACTAAAAACAGAGCAGGCTGTTAGGAACACAGCCTGCAGAGCAAGGATCCTGGCTGTCCTCCCATGGCCAACAACAGCCCCCTGTGACACCAGTGTCACTCCACTTGCTGCATGTTGGACAAAACCACGAGGTTTCTTTGAAGATGAATTTTCATGGAACTCACTCTCATTCAGGGATGAATTCATCCTCAATTTCATCAGACACAAATGTGCTCAGTAGTGAACTCTGTGAACCTATTAGCTTGCCTTCCATGGAACCACACGTAGCGTTGCCCTAGCTAAGTGTCTGTCACCTGATGTTCAGGATGGACACAGCAGAGACACCACACACAGGCAGGCCTTGCTCTACACAGTGACAGGGTAGAGAGATGCTGCTGGTATATCCTTAATAAACATACTGCTATTTTAAAAAGAATAAACACAAAAAGATGCCAGCTTGGTTGGCAAGTTACCTGCACAATGAATACGTAAGTATTAAATACAGAGATCTTAGGAGCCAATTTGTTTTGCAAAACAAATGTAGATGGTATCTGTTTTCTAATTAGGAAAAAATATATTAAACCCACTGTTTATAAAATTCCAAACATCAGTGGCTTCCATAATCCCAGGACCCTCAGCATGGAGTGTGTTATTTCATAGTTTCTGCCAATATCGCTGCAGGGCCAGAGGTTGTGGTCCAAAGAGCACTGTGCAGATCTTCGCATGACAAGATGAAAGAGGAGAAAAATCAATTCCTATGCCCTAAAGACATGTGCTGGCACTGGATTTCACCTCCACAGTTAGTTCATAGACTCTGAAATAGGAGTCCAAATGTAGCAACAGGGTGGTTGGATCTATTGTGAAGAAACCTGATATTTTTTGAAAATAATCACAATAAATTGTCACAATAAAGTGTACAGAGAGATGGACTGAAAAGCTCTCAAAGGGTGCAGTTATTCCTGCTCATCTCGTTGTGATCTCTCATGGACTGACGCTTGCTCCCACGGGACACACAGCGGAGCATTGACTGCTACCTCTTCAGCAGGATCCGTGGGTTTGGGGCAAGCACAGTTATGCACCTGCCCATTGCTTCTGGGTATATTTCAGAAGCTTTCTGTTCTTCATGCAGCTCTGGAGAACTCAAGAATTCTTCACTGATGAATCTCAAAGGGAGAGATCATAAGGAGCTGCCACATGCTACTACTTGAAGAAGCCCTGTGTTTTTAAACTGACATTGCCTTGGTGAGGTGCTGTCACGTCAGCTTTGAAATGTGGCCCAGGTGCAGGGTGACCTGTCCAAGCTCTGACCATGCATAAGAAATAGCACTGTACCTCAATCCTTAGAGGTCAAGTACCATCTTCTATTATTTTAGGAATCTTCTCAGAAACTGCAAGAGTATGATCACTTTCTCTGTATTATTTTTCTTCCTTTTGAGAAATGAACAATGAAAACGGAATGGGTTCAATCTGATCCACTTCTGCTCAAAAGTTCTGACATGTTCCATATGCTTGCTCCAGGGGAGACACTCCAAGGGGGGGCCTGCTGGCGTGTGGCCACCCGTGCGGAGACTGTGGCCTCTCCTCTTCTCACAGCTGCTCTTAGGTTGTCCTGATTTATGTAATTCCAAGGAATAAAATTCACACAAGAAAGGTAGGTGTTATGGTGAGCTGGGGCTGTTAACAGTGGCAACACACTAATGGATTATGGTAAAATATTCAATATGCCTCGATATTTATAGAACTCTGAATTTCAAGTAGACACAAGCATATAGACACAGGCCTCTGAGCAGCACAAGCCACCAAAGTGTGCGAGGCACTTTATGCCATTTAGCGCTCTGTACTTTCAAAACCCTTTTTAATCACCTTATTATTTATATCACATCAGGCCTAAGTATATTAAGAAATGCTGGTCTACAATTCTTTTCCCTAATCCATTAATGCCCATGCCTGCAAAATAGACTGCTGTGTACAGTATTTATGGAATTTACAATGTGTTCATTTAGTATTGCCTATTCCAACGCAAAAACTTCCTTTGGAAAATTAACTGTATACCCATGATGGGAGCGCTAGCCTGTGCTGAGCCTTGTGGACTATTAGACTCCGGAGCCTGAGACAGTGTTCAGGCTGGTGGGGAGAGGACCGAGTGCCTTCCTTACCTGCTCATGGATCCAGGGGACAGTATATGGAGTTTTCTTTTTGAAGAGTGACTCATTAAAACTGAGAGAAATTCTCACTACAGCAATGGAGAGTGTGGTTTTAAGCACAGCTGCCGGTACGTGAGCAGAATGCAGCATGCGGGTAAATAAGGCCAGCTTCATGTGCTGCGACAGCAGCTGCGGCCGCAGAGGCCTTCATTGCTGTGGCCTCTATCATGTCAGCTCTCACTGGGGCTCTGACTGAGAGCCCTTGGGATTGTGTCCAGCATCTCGGAGTTCTGAGGATGCCTCTCATTATCAGTGTGATACACGGCTGGAAAAGGCTCTGTTTCCATCTTTCCCTTTTACGTCTTAGTGAGCAATAAGACGAAGACACTTTATAAAAGGTACGAGGGACTTCCTGAATCTAGACAATCCTAGAACACCTCAGGAGGCTCAAATTTACATAAAATAACTTCTACAAGAAAAATTTGTACATATTTTGTTGCTGGTTTCATAATTTGATGTTATGATGCTTAACTTTCTTACCAATATGGCTAGAATGTGGGCTCTGGATTTTTCAGTCTAGCACCTGTCTAGATGCTTCTGTAAAGACAGCTTTTAAAGATAAGATTGACCTACATCAACAGAGTGCAAAGTGAAACAGCAGACCTGGTGAGGTGGCTGAGCCTCAAGCCCAGCTTTGGAGGCATAACAGGAAAAGCCAGTGGGGCTCTGGAGAGGAGCTCTGCCTGGGGCTGCCTTTGAAACTCAGTTGCAGTTGGAACTGGTGGCCCATCAGCGTCTCCTGCAAATTTTAGATTTGTCAAGTTCCACAACCCAGCTCAGTTCTCTCTCTCTTACCTGCTCCTTCTCTCCCTCCCTCTCTCTCTCTCCTTTCTCTTCCATCTTCCCTCCCTCTTCCCCCTCCCACTCTTCCTCTCTCCTCCTCCTTCCCCTCTCCCTTTCCCCTCCCTCTCCCTCTATTCCTCTTCCTTCCCTTTCCCTCTTTCCTTCCTTCCCTTTCTCCCTCCCCTCCCTCTCTTTCTCACCCTCTGTCTTCATCTCTTGTCATCTCCTTCTCCCCCTTAGTGGTTCTGTTTATGTGGAGCTCACCTGCAGCAAAGTAAAACTCATAGGTTCATAACCTTGGGGACATCTTTACCCTCTGTGTATTTACATTGGAGTCTCATTTCTTCCAGAGAAGAGGTGGTTTGGCTTTTCACTGAAAAGGAGTGACTTGGGATCATATCTTCTTGACTTCAGCCTGAGAATGCAATGAAGATGGAGTACAGGTTGCGTCATTGTTTAAGCTTCACAGGACTCATATCCATTTTCCTTCCAACCTAATTTAATGAACTGGAAAAGCACACCTCCTCATGGCTGCTTCTTTCTTCCTGAGCACCTTTCCCAGAGTGCAGCAGACAGCGGGGCAGAGATGGGCAGTTTCTGGATACCTTGCACTCCAGGGAAGACAGAGAGATCTTGGGGATGCACAGCCTAGATGTCAGAGGTAGTGGGAAAAGTGACCCGTAGATCTGATTTGAGCCACAGTTAGGAGGTGGCAGCACTGAAAAAAAATCCTGAGGACATCTCTGAATGCAGACTAGACAGAACAGAACCCAGGAAAGTGTGGCTCAGGGGAAGCCAGCTGGAATCCTCTGGCCCATCACTAGTGCTCCTGCCCAGGACCCAGAAGTGAGTCACCAGCCTTGTGGAAGTATGCAAGCAGCATAGGGGATATGATGCCAATTAGGGACATTATTGGAGCACATTGATACTGAAAGGTACTGAAAAATGTTAACGATATATGAAAAGTAGGGTGGGAAGATAACTGGGCAAAACCAGAATGTGAGTGAAAAAGAAGCAAGAGTAAAACAGGCAGTGAAACAGAGAATCCAGAGTGTACCGGATGCAGTTATCCCTTGCTAAAGTGCTAGAATGTTTTACCCCAGAAGGAAGAAGACCTCAAGCTGCTTGTCGTCCTTATTGATCATGGGTCTTTCTGCACTGGATCCTGGAACACTTGCTGAAACACTTGCCCCAGACTGTCATGCCCTCGAAGGTGCTCTGCGCCAGACCCAAGTGAACTGATCCTGCAGCATTTCCTCCCCAAGCCTGAAAGCATAGCAGAGCCAGCTCTCTCAAACATACACCAACAGATACAATGAAAAGAGCAGCTGTCACCAGACTGCTGAGATGAACAGCACCAGGCTCCTCTCCTCACAGTGGGGTATGTTGAAACAGTCACCTGGGGACGGGCAGATTGTCCTGAGAGTCAGTACTTCTCAGCAATGAACACAGGGAGATGGCATCTAAACTGGCAGGAGCCTCCTGTTATAGAGATGGCCAAGCTGCAACAGGAGTTTCTAAGGTGACGTACGTGATAAACTTTAGCAAAACTGAGGCTTGACCCTGGAAGCAGTGGGCTGCAGGCCAGGGGGGAGGCTGGTGCCTTGAGCCCTGGAGACAGAAGCTGACAGAAATGGACACATGCACAGAAAGGGAGGGAGACAGGCCAGCAAGACAGCTGGGCATGGTGTAGACCGGAGGGAGACTCACGGCCACGAGACTGATAAAAGAAGTAAACCATAATTCAGAAGTCATCGACCACAGGACTAAAGTACAATGCATGTGTGGAAAGATTTGTAAAGAGAGAGTATCACATTTATTTTTAAACTGCCATGAAATACTGTATTTTTTCTGTTGAGAAGTTAGTTATATGCAGTATGTATATGTGGTTGTATATATCTTGTCTAGAATTTTCAAATATTTCTGAAAATAATCATATATAAGATTCAGGTAGATAAAAGGATGCTTGATGGATAACAGATCTATAGATTAATGATTAACAAAGTATTAAATGTAAATGTAATAATATTTGCTAAATTTGTGAGGGAATTTGTATAAGACTTTGGCATCTGAATTTATTTCATTTATAAAGTTAAGCAATGAACAAAAAAGGGAAATTCTCACAAATGTTTTTCACAGCATTTCTAGATTTATCTCAGGCTTTGAGAAGTAATGTTTCTCCCTACTGTCAGACATTAGGCCAGAAGAAGTCGGCTTGCAGGTGTGAAGCGCTCTTTGCCATCCCACACATCGTGCCCTGCAGAGCCCCTTGTCTCCTGAGAGTGTGCCAGCAACCCTGGTGCTTGGATTAAATATTCTAGCTCTGTAGAAGTCAGAAGCGGGAGCTAGAAAAGATGACTTAATTAGGGACTGCACACAGAACCAGGAAAATATTATGAGTCGTATCTGTCAGTGTTAAATGTGCTTATTTTCTACAGTTTCATAAAATATTCTATATTGCAGACACTTAAAATCCCTTCTAAAATTTCAGTCACTAAAAATGATAGTGAGAGAATTACAGTCTACACTATAATTTATTTGAATATGATTGAATGAATTATACTGTACTTAGGATGAAAATTAGTGCAAACAACATTACAGGGGGATTTTTAATAAAATTGTAGGGAACGTATTTGATACTAACATGTAAATTATGCACCCCCAGATGATTGTCCTGCGCCCTTGTAGAAGAGGGCGATTAAAGGCAACATGGACGTGAGTCTGCGGCACTCGACGGTGCGTTACCCTAAGGGCCTCCAGCATGCATTCAGCTTAGAGCTCATCAAATAGCAATTGTTAGTTCTCACTTTCAAATTCCTGTTCCCAGAGAAAATGTGCATCCAGAGAGAAGAAAGTGCCTGGATGTAGGTGAAGAGCTGGGGGTGCAAAGGCAGCCTCACGCTGTGGAAGGAAGCCTCATCTATCGTTTCTCGAACCGGTGCTAATACCGGCTTTGCACAGCACAGCTCTCAAGCCGCCTCAAGCGTGCGACCCCACTTTGTGCCCTCCCAGAAGTGCTCTGAGATCTTCCTATTATGTGTTGAGCTGGATCATGGCTATTGCTCTTCTCACTTTACTCATGAGGCCAGAAAGGAAGACGGAGACACTGATTGCTCTCTCAAACCAGGATATCTTGAAAAATGGCAGATAACAAATCTGAAAACATGGGAAGCATGAACACATATGGCATCAAGGTGACCCACAGACTCTTACAGCTTTCTAATATTAATTTGCTCACTAAAGTAGATATAGCAGCAGGTTTAATCATGGTATGGATATTGATCTGAAGGTATAAAGCTACATATATAGTCATTGCCAGAAATCAATAGCAAACTCCTCCTACAGAGACTCTATGGAAAATGACATCCTAATTGAAAATTATTTAAAAGTTGCAGAACTTATAAGTATCAACAAATTTAATGAAGTGTAGTTAAAAAGTGGGATAAACTTTTTTGTATATATAAATTTAAAGCAAGCAGGCCTTGTGCAGACACACTGGCTGTGACCTGAACGCCATCCCTGAAGCTGGGGAGTGAGTGCTGTTTTCCTTGAGCTCTTAGCACCTCAAGCCCAGAGCTCGGTGGCTCTGAAGCCTGAATCTGGATGCCCACGGGGGCAGTGGGTCACAGACTCGCGGCTGGTGGGAGGCAGCTTGTCTCGCCATCTCCCCTCACACACAGATTGGTGGGGGTGGCGTCATCTCCAGCCTCTTCACCCCCGTGGCCACACCTACTGTGCTTCCAAAGTCAGACTGCACAGCAAGGAGGCTTCCTGCAATGTCCCTGAGGAGTCCTGCTGTGACCTACAGAGCAGCAGCACCCCAAGTCAGCAGCACGTCAGAAGAGCCCACAGCATGCAATACCACATGAGGCTGGTCACTGAAATGGCAAGAATATTCACCAAGTGGTGAGCGTCACACAACAGGGAACAGAATGCAGGCTGAGAACCATGTGTCCTCCCAGCCCCTAAGAAAGACATTGAGAAGTTCAGTATTCAGCAAGTCAGTGCAGAAGGGACCTGGCCCAACGTGAGGAGCAACAGACGAAGAGTGTAGCTATCATCCTGCTCAGCGCCCACATTGCAGTGCTCCCACCCAGGATCGGGAGGGAGGTGGAGCTGCCCAGTGCCACCATTGCTAGGTTTGGTACTGAAAGTCCTGCCCAGGGCAAGTAGGCAAGAAAGAGAAACACACGTCAGAAATCCACATCAGGAAGGGGTACGTTAAATTATACTTCTCCGCAACTGATCTGATGGCGTATTTAGAAAATAAAACTGTTTAAAATTGCCAGAGAAGTTAAACAATGTTGCAAAGCCTAGTGGGGTGACTGTTCTCCAGGGACAGTGAATGAAGAGGACATCTAAGAAAGAAACAGCACTTAAATAACCCAGAAGGACTAAACCAATTAAAGGTAAACTTAACCAAGGAGGTGGAAAGCTGTTTTCTGAGGGTGATGACATGTTACTGAATGACATTAAAACAATACACTGTGGCGCTTTTAAACAGAGTAGGGGCCTGGGGAGATAGCTCAGTGGTCTAAGCACCTGCGTGGCAAGCACGAGGACCTGGGTTTGGTCCCGGCCCCGCAAGCCATGCTGGCTCTGGGGCCGCAGGCTGCCTCGCAGGCCGGTGGAGCCCGGTGTGGAGGCGATGCCTGCAGCCCCAGCGCTGCCGAGGTCTGAATGGGAAGAGCACTGCGAGTCGCAGCTGTGCAGAGAGACCCTGGACCAAGCAAATGCATTTTAAAATATATTTATAAAATGTTTATAAAAATATTTCATTGTTTATGTTTGATGGCAATTTGGATTACAACTGTTGAATGATATTGATGCCACATGCAGTAACATTTTTCACTGAATGTTTAATTCAAGTCCTTCCTCCACCACCTCTGCACGTGTGCCAGGTTTCTGGCGAGAGACCTCAGGAAGTGATAAAGAAGGGCCCGTGAGCTTGGTGCTGAGGGCCTGCATCTCTGCTTGGACACTCAGGTTTCCAGAGCCCATCGCTTCATTTTCTTTCTTTACTTTGTTTGTTCTTTTGTTTATGCTTCTCTCATGTCAATTATGAAATAAAACTTTTGTGCATATATTTTCATGAGCATGTTTGGTAAACTGAGGATATGTTTTCTCAAATTGTTTTAAAATTATTTTAAAGAGAACAGAAAAATAATAGCTAAGACCTTAGAAATGACACAGAATTTCAAAAAAGAAAAAACAGGGTGGAAGGTACTCAACATGCTGACAATGCTGCACATTGCTGTCTTCAGTGCAGATGTTCAGAATATAGTAATAAACTTGGTCAGTAAAATTTTTAAACATTAACTTCTGCCTTCAAAAAACTGGTAGGAATTAGTAACACAATCATCTTCTCTCTCCTCACGTGGTTTTTCCCCTTCTTTTGCTCCTATCTTTTCTCGTTTCTCTCATAATTCTTTCTTATGTTCAGTTTCTTCCCCTTTTACTATAGCTGTTGTACCTTTAGATTTTATTTAGTCTCTCAGGTTCCTATACCAGGGAGACAACACAATGCTGACATGTGTGGGTCTGGTCCACCTCCCTTGTGCCTGTGGTCTCTTTTTGCATCCATTTACTTAGTAAAGCCTTGAGTTAATCTTTCTTTACAGTTAAAAAACACCACTTTTTAAAATCTCTCTTAGAAACTGTTTTTAAGGGCTGGTGAGATAGCTCAGAAGAATAAGCACTTGCCTGGCAAGCACAAGGTTCTGAGTTCAATCCCCACTACTGAAAAAAAAAAAAAAGAAAGTGTAATTTAGGGCTGGCCAAATAGCTCAGAAGATTAAAGCACCTGCAAGCACCCCAGGGTCCAGGAGTTCAATTCCGAGCCTGCCGTGCAGGCCCCACTGCTAGGGCATGCTCGAGACAGCAATTTACACTGGGTGTGGTGACATGCGCACCTTTCAGCCCAGCTCTTGGGAGTCTGTAAACAGGTGGATCACTATGAGTCTGATCTATTAGTAAGACTCTGATCACCTTGTAAGCCCTTCCTTAAAATACAAAACATACATAAATTAATAAAATGAAATAAAATTATTTTTACTTTATTACTATCAAAATTATTTTAAAACTTATATGGTTCAGCTTATTGTTAAGTGCTGTGGTCCCCTTACTGTCCCAGTACTCACGACAGCTGCTGCGAGTTCTCTCTACGGTCTGGATTCATCCCTCGGCTTCTGGCCTCTGGACACAGTGCCTGCACCCGAGCTAGGCAGAGAGGGCCAGCACAGCTCACAGGTTCAGGGCAAGGGCAGTTGTCTGCGGGGTGGAGGGTGTGATGGGGCAAGTCTGCTGGTGTCTGACAGCTGAGCAGAGGAGTTGTGCCCACACAGGAGGGAGCCTGCACCGTGGATGAGCACAGAGATTCAGGCAGAAGCCTGCTGCCCCGATGCCTGGGCAGATCAAGGGCTAGCAAGGTGAGGGTCCTCCATGCCACTGCTTCAGTTGTTCCACTTGGTACCTTTCTCTTAGCTTCTTGTACCTTGTTTCTGGCAAGGATGTATGATTTCCATGTCTTTTCCTTTCTGCTGCTTTAGCTCTGCCACTGACTTTCAGGATTCACACTGACTATTTCACTTTCCCTGGCTCCGGGGCCACCCAGGTACTTTTCTGGGATTCCAAAGGCTCCCTGGACAGTGGGTCCCGTTCTCAGCAGAGCTCAGGTGTTCTCAGAGGCTCACAGTGCTGACCCACTCATATCCCTCCAGGGCTTCTAGGGCCACTCGGCTTTGGTGGTGCCCTCTCTCCATCACTCCTGCACAGCCAGCTCTTTGCTTTCTTCCTGGAGGCCTGTGTCAGTGCCTCTTTAAGACTTCTGCAACCAGCTGGGCAAAATTGTCTTTTAAAGGAGCTTATTTAGCTAGATCACAATACCCCATTAATTTCTAAACCTAACTGACTTGAATATAATGACTCCTGAAAATTCCTTTTCAGCTTGGCCTAGATTAATGTATTATTGAATAGTCAATGGGCCAGAATATTAAAGGGGGTGCTCTTTAACATTTTCTCTACCAGGCTGTCACCTTGACCCCTAAAAAAGTTACATCACTCCTTAGAACAGAAGTGCCTTTCACCAAATGTCTTCTGGAATTTCATCCCATTGTAGTATCAGTTCCATGCAAGTTCCAATCACCAAAGCCAGGGGCAGATCCAGCTGCAGAGTACAAAATCCCTGGGAATCAGGGTCTTCCTGGTAGTAGATCAAGGGAATAGAGAGTAGATCTGCTTCCAGCACTGCAGGCACAGAGTGATGGCATCGCCAGTCACAGGCCAGCTGTGGAGACCGTGTGGCTCCAAAGTTGAGACTCAGGGCTGGTAGAATCACTGCTCCAGACCAGTTCTGAAATCCAGCTGAAGAAACTGCTGCAGTGTGGGAGCCTGAGACACAGCCAGGGCTCTGAGCTCCATCTTCACTGGTCTCAGATCCGTGGCCACAACAGCTCATTGTCCCTACCCTTTTTCATCTCCTTTTCCTTTTTCACCTTTTTTTTCTACACCAGATTTTCCTCCATGTGGATCTCAAGATTGTGATGTTAAGGCCTTTGACAGATTTGATTAGTATAAACTTTTCCAAGACAACAAACACTACTTGAAAGTGATTCCTTTAGATACTATAAGGTCTTTTTAGAAACTCTTTATTAACTTAGATAATAAAATGATTATTTGAATAGCACCAACTGACAACAATGAATGTTCATCATTATGGCTTGTGTCTAGATGTCACCCAAAGCCCCCTGTGTTCATAGTGGGGCTTTACAGAGGTGGCTGGATCTCATGTGTGATGCCACAGTCAATGGTGTGCGACTGATAAATTAGTCCACTCATTGGTTTGGGGCCTGCCTTACACCATGTAGCCTGAGTAGAACACAAAGTGGGCACAAAGAAGCTGCTGTCGTCTTGCTTCTTGGTTGACCCTCTTGCTTTGCTACCTTCTGATGGCCATGAGCTCTTTCTCTGCTGCCATCCTGCCTTAGAGAAGCCAGCAATGGACTGAAACCTCTGTAAAGTTGGAGCCAAAATAAAACTTTCCTCCCTTAACTCATGGGGTTGAGTGTTTCGTGTTTGTAGTCAGAAAAGTAATTAGGACATTTGCTCGTTCTAGGCCAAGTAAGCCAACTAGTAGGTCAAGCAAACTGCATACATTTAGTACTGAGATATGTGCTGTGCTGGAGACCACTGTCTTCACTCTAAACAGCAATGTGTATGATTATAGCAAAAATAGTGTGAGCAGAGAAAATCATATTGGATCGTTTATTTATGCAGTGTGTGAAACTAAGAAGACTAGTTTAGAATTCAGAGCGTGTTTAATTATAGCGTTTACTCACTGGAGTGAGGCATAAATTAGGGTTTTGGGGGGCACTAGCAGAGTTAATGTGTCTAGATCTGGATAGTTTTTACATGAGTAGGTTTAATTAGTGAAAGTATGGCAAAGAGATGTCTCTGCAATTGGTACATTTGTCAGTGTGTATTGCCATAATGATGCTTGAGACATTACGATTTCATCAAACACTAGCTGGCTGTTCAGCACAAATCAAGGCAAAGAAAGACCGTCGGCGAGTTCTGGTTGTGTAGGAAGCGACTAGAGACATCGACCACCTAGGAGTTAGTGATCTTCCAGGCCTGCTCTGATTGGTTTTGGCTTAAAGCCCATCATAAAATAGTGTAGCAACTTCTGCTTTTTTCTGGGTTTGTGCTACCTGGAATATTGCTTTCCAGGCTTTGATTTTGAGTCTGTGAGCTGCTGCTCGGGTTACATGCATGCCTTGTATACAGTGGGCTGTTGGATTGTTTTTCTTGAGCCATTCTCACAAACTATGTCTTAGATTAGAGAACCAAGATGACTCACACTGACAGTTATTACTGAGGCATTTGCCTCACTCCTGTGTGTCATTCTCAGGTTCCTGCTGGCCATTCTCCTGCTTCAACTTTCACAAACTGCCTGGTGTATTTACTTTATTTATTATTTTCATTTAATTGGATTTTATTTTGAGAAGTAAAAATAAAAGCATGAATGAAAATCACAGACAAAGACAGAAACAGGGTAATATATAACAAAACTTATGTTATAGATTTTCAAAACAAAAACAGGTGATTAACAATGGTTGATACTTTATCTATTTTTATAGTCAGATCTGGAGCTCAGATTAACAAATATAGTTATGCAAGATTGGACGTAAGATTGCATGTTATTGCTTGCTTTCAAGAAACCTTAAATTTTTGTTATCTCTCTAACATGTGAATTGTTGCAATTTTTCTATCACTGTTTCTGTTTTTGTTTTTTAAAATTGTCTTTGCTTGTGGAGTGAGCAAGCAAAGATATTTTATATCTTTGAAATAAAATAAAATTTACAAAAAGAAAGACAAACTTGAAGCTTTCATAGGTATGTGGATGCAAATAGAAGCTGTAGTCATAAGTGAAATAAATCAGACCCATATATGTAAGTATCATATTGTCTCCCTAGTATGAGATTATGAAAGAAGAAATAAAACCTGAAAGTATAACAAATTCAGAAAAATAGAAAGAAACAACCTAAGAATTGAACAGTGAAGATGTGAGAAAGGAGAAAATATAGAAAAAAAGGAAGAAGGAAAACATGCAAATATATATACAGGATGGCTTAGGTGATTGTACTATGAATTTCCATCAACTTTTTAAAATAACAATTTATGTGCAATAATTTTTACCATGACTAACTCTGTATGCTGATATCCATGACTGAAGCAACTACACTGAGGACAGCAATGTGTAAATAAAAAACCATGCTTGAATACCTGTTATCTTGGTGTTCTAAATGTCTATCATTTCTAATGTCATATGGATTATTACTGTACTCTTCTTAATTCTTTTTTTACTTTATTGAAAATTTTGTCATTTTGGCCTTTATTTTATGCATTGCCGGTTTTGTGGTCATGAATTTCTTTAGGTACTCCTTACCATAGAAGTATCTTATTTATTCTTTCCCTATATTTTGAAAGTTTTCAACTTCAGGATTTCACTAGAGATTGTAAAATGTAAGGGTTACAATGAAAATGTCTTCCTTTCATGTTCTTCAACTCGAGTAAGTTGTTCCTGACTAGGTAAGATTTCTTCACATGAGATAGCTCACTTATTGCTGCAGCAATTTGATTGTTGTCACATGCACAAGTGAATGTCTAAAGGTTTTGTGCCTCTGAGTAAGATGAAGTCTCGTGTTAATGTGGCTAACAAATCCATACTCACCGGACCCCTTAGGGCTTCTCCAGCTTCATATTCACTTTCATTAGTACGTGTGGTCCCTGCTCCCGAGCGCAGAAAAACCTTTGTCATCTCTTGGACTTGCTGCGAACTATTTCCTTTTTCTTTCTTTCTTGTTTCTTTCTTTCTTTCTCTTTCTTTTTCTTTCTTTCTTTCTTTCTCTCTTTCTTTCTTTCCTTTCTTCCTTCCTTCCTTCCTTCCTTCCTTCCTTCCTTCCTTCCTTCCTTCCTTCCTTTCTTTCTTTCTTTCTTTCTTTCTTTCTTTCTTTCTTTCTTTCTTTCTTTTTTTATATGTTAGGGAAGGGCCTACAGGGTGTTCAGGGCCTCACAACTAGATCCGGCTGGTAGTGATCCACCTGCTTACAGCCTCCCAAGAGCTGGGACTACAGGCCTGCACCACCACGCCCAGTCTCTCTTTCCTTTTTCTAGCCAAACCTTTAGCCAGAGACAAATCCAAGTGACTCCTTACGTCAACACTGAATGTTTCTTCCCAACAAGTGTCTTTCCCACACTCCAGGCTTGGTGGTTCCTGTGTGATTCAGGCCTCAGCAAACAGTCTCTCTCCCTCTTTTAAAAACATGTGAAAATGTTGACCATGTTTGTGTATTATGTTTATTCATTAGAACAACTCTCCAAGAACACCGAATAACCTCCTGCCATTGTGCATCACAATGCTTCGACTTCATGGACTAGGAAATGCCTACCAAGTTAGCAAAGTACAATCCTCGGTGTGTTCACAGGGTGTGTGAAGGGAGGCCAGAACAATTTGAGGAACATTGCCTCAGTTATAGGACCCACCAGCCAGAAAGTTGGGTCCTGGATGGAGTGGTGGGCAAGAAGCAGGGAGTCGGTGAGCATTTAGAGACACTTTCTTCTGCCTGCACAGATGCATCTTTCCTTGCCCTTGCCTGTGCACCTAAGACTCTGGTTTCTTCAGCCGCCTGGCACAGACTCCCACCAGTAGCCCCCCAAGGGATTTCCAGACGTGGCTGGACCTTGGCTGCATCCTCAGTCCCACCTGTTGGAGGCTTCCAGTTTGTTGAGTGGAACAACTATTGGGCATCTGGCCCCATGGCATGTACATGGGCATCGTGGAGTCTCCTACCCCAATGTAAGAGAGTCCTACCTTGCACTACCCTGTGTGTATTGTTGTGGCCAAAGTACAGCCCTGAGCTCTGCATTGCGCAGAGATAGAGTGTCTGCAAGGAGACTGGGTCCCAGAAGCACTGTACCTATCAAAGGAGCAATCCACTGATGGATTAAAGTTCAAAGTTGTATTAGGAGATAGAGCTTGGCTGGAGCAATGACGCTATGGAAGTGTCCTAGAAGGATGCCTCTGCCTCCCTGGCTTCTCCTTCCCCACCTGCTCACTGACTTCCCGGACAGAGCAGCTTGCTTCTGCCGAGCTCCTCTGCCATGCTGGGACCACATGGCCATGGACTGACAACCCCTGAAATTGTGAGCCCAGGCAAATATCTCCTTTAAACTGCAGGTGAGGAGAATTTTTAGAGAGAAAACGTAGAACATTTCCTTTAAAACTGACATATTGATGGTATTCAGAGCTGAAATTATTCCAGACTGAAATTAAAATATATTAATAATGGAAAGTTGTGTGAATACATAGTAGACAAGGGTACATTAACGTGGCATTGACAGCTGATGATGTCATGGAGCTATCCGGGATGCAGATGCACGCAGCCTGGGAGGGTGAGGATGGGTCGGTATTTTGCTTTTTACTCAAAGTATTTTAACTGAAAAAGTGACTTTGAATCATTATTCTCTAAAGTGTAGACTCAAAACTATTTGACATTGAAACAATGAAAACTTTCTTAATAACTTCTGCCAAAATTTCATTTGGAAAGCATTTTCATTGTACTGAATATTTAAATAGGTTTAGAAGAGCTTTATTGCTATAAAATGCACTGTATTGATCTATTATCTCAGAAGTTCCATCGTCCTTGTGAATTGCATATACCTATCCTCTACGTATCTGCTTTCCCCACAACATCAGCTTTTGGTTGTTGCTTAAAATTGCATCCTTTAGAACTGTACATTACAAAGCATTTTACTGTTTTTCCTGTGTTTATAGCACTAGAGACTTCAAAACCAAGGTTTCTTAGTTTCATTTGCTTGCTTCATTCTAAATATATTTACTTAAAAAGAGATTGTTCATCCTCTCTGTAGCTTTATTAGCTGTATTCTGTTTTGCAAGTTTAGTTATGATATACTTCTTCAAAATATCTTAATGACGGAAAGTTTTATGAATACATAGTAGACAAGGATACATTAATGTGACATTGAGACATGATGATGTCATGGAGCTATCCTGGATGTAGATGGAAGCAGCCTGGGAAATTTAGATAAAATGTATAGGTGAGATATCCTCTAAATTTATTTATTTATTTATTTATTTATTTATTTATTTATTTATTGTCATTTAGGGAAGGGTCTACAGGGTTTTCAGGGTCTCACTACTAGATGGGACTCAAGTGCTTCTCCTGCTTAATGGGAAGTTAATTTGAAATATAACATTTTTGCTGCATTACAAATTCAATCCAGCCTCCTAAGAGCTGGGATTACAGGCACATGTTTCCACACTCAGTCTCAAATGTCCTCTCAGTGTGCTCGGATGGAAGGGCCAGTATAGCAGGCCCAGGGATCGAACTCCTAGCTTCTGTGCCTGCTTGCAGCTACTTTGATCTGCTGAGCTATTTGGCAGATCAAATCTATCCTCTAAATTTTAAATCAACACTATTATAGGGCTGGCAAGACAGCTCAGCAGACTAAGTGCTTGCTTTGGCAAGTGAAGGAACCAGGGCTTGATTCCAGGTCCTGCCTCTGGGGCACCCTGAGCCAGCAACCAAGTCCGTACGTGGTGGTGCACTCCTGTAGTTCTAGTTCTGGGGAGGCTGAAAACAGGGGGATCACTATGAATCCAAGCAGCATAGTGAGACACTGTACCAAATACATAAAATGAAAAAATATGTATTTACTATAAAATACAGAGCAATATAGATTAATAATATATGCACTTGATCACATCATCTGCATAATCATTAGAAACAGAACACATAGAACTGAAATATTCCCCTAGTGATACCATTATACTTGAAATAGTACCGAAAAATGTGCACTTTTTGAAATCATTAACAGGTCGCTTTAATTTGGTAATTAGTATATGATACTTTAAATAATTGAAAGCAGTGTAAAGACATCATGAATTTAAAATTTCTTACCTAATACACAATGGAGTACTACATAAATAAAATGTAGCAGTTATTAACTTTTCAAAACATGGGAAGTTAATTTGAAATATAACATTTTTGCTGCATTACAAATTCAAGTTCATGGGAAATATGCAACAGCGAGAACTTAATGTTAAATATACACATAGATACAGATTTCTAGTGTACATGAGGTTGTGATTTCTCTTCTGTAGTGACTACAGTATTTGAAAATTATAATTTGCATGTTATGAACATACACATATTGTACACATTGATGTGAGGGCCAGGCGGAGGGGTAATATGTGGAGGAAGGTGACCGAACGATTCAGTTGGCCAGAACGAAAACATGAGTATTATAATCAATGCGTATCTATAGATTATTTGAAGTGAAAAACAGAGAAATTCAAATTGAAAGTGCCTGTGAGAAGAATGACTTTTTCACAAGTGTGATGTGACTGATCTGGAATCCCAGCACCCTGGCTGGGTGTGAACTCACAGGCTTCCAACCTCAGTCATACTGTTAGCATGTGACTAACGCTAACAGGAAGTTAGCATTCCTGTCCTGACTCTTAAGACATGCCACATAATACACAGTGTGTTTGTACTTCCTTTTAAAGCTTATATTCTCAAAATATGAGATTTCTTATACATTTATGAAATATAAATTTCTTATTCAAGAAATTTATAGCAGAAATCGCGGAGATAGCTCAGTTGAATAAACGCTTGCTTGGCAAGTGCAAGGGCCCAAGTTCAATCCCCAGTTCCGCAAAAAAAAAAAAAAAAAAAAAAAAAGCAAGCAAACAAAAAAGCAAGGAGAGTGAAATTATCACTCATAGCTCCTTGAAGTTCAGGGAACAGAGTTCTAAAGATATGAGCCCACAGTGTCAAGCTGGCCAGGAGCGCAGCCAGGAGCAGAGCTTCAGCACCTGCCGCCTGTGTGCTCCCTGAGGGGAGGAGTGAAGGGAAGCCAGCCGCGCAGCAACCGACCAGCTTCATACGTTCTCAGCCAAGGATGAGGCCTTGGAGGCCCCAGGTGCCACAGGGGCAGGCGTGCGCAGGCCAGGGGAGGAGGGAGCATGGAGACCAGCCAGAGCCGGCTCTTGTCAGCCCTCAGGATGCTGCGGAGCCACAGGTTGTTGCTCATTGGAAGCTGAGAACCAGAACCTTTCCCTTGTGTGTCAGGAACAGGTCACCAAGTGTCATCCACTCGCAGGCGCGCAAGCAGATGCACACCCACACACATGCACGCACAGCTACGGACACAGCACCACAGAGTCCTGAGCCTCAGAGTAGGAGCTATGGGCCTGCAGCACCCAGAAGCACTGCTGTGAGTACGCACTGAAATGCTGGAGCCCTCTTGCATCTTGGAGGAGAGACAAGCTGCAGGGGGCTTCTGTGCTAGGACGCCCCCCACTACCAAAGGTTTCACCTCTGCACCCATCCTAAGGATCCTTATCAGTGTGAGTTCTGCAAAAGCAGCATGGCCAAGTCTACTACAGCACTCTCCGTGGATGACACGCTCTTCGCCAGGGGGCTGGGGCTCCTCCCCTGCGGGCCTCAGTGCTGTTCTCTCCAGCCCTGATTCCCTTATCCTTCTGCGTCCCCTAAGGGATTATGGAATATGGGATAGTCACAGGAAAGGACAAGTTTCCACTAAAACACATAACATGTTTTGTAGTACTGGGGATCCAACCCAGGAACTTCACACAGAGCTGCGTCCTAATCCATCCATCGATCCATCCATTCATCCATCCATCCATAGATCTATCATCTATCTATCTATCTATCTATCTATCTATCTATCTATCTATCTATCTATCTATCTATCTATCATCTATCTATCTACTTTTACTCAGACACAAGGTAACAGTAAGATGCTAAATCGTCCAGGCTGGGTGTGAACTCACAGGCTTCCAACCTCAGCAGCCCAGGGTGCTGGGATTCCAGGTGGGCAGCTCTATGCCTGATTTGATGCTTGGTTACAGGCAATTGTCCTTCCTGACACACGCAAGCTCAACAACAAGAATCCAGTGGCTTAAAGACCTACATTGCTCAGATCTCTGTATAGTGGTGCTCAGAGGTGCGAATCACCTGGAAGACAGAAGGAAGGCCCACCGAGGGTGTGACCGTCACTACACGAGCTGCAGGGTATGCAGGCCTTCCGGCGCCGGTCATGTGGAGAGCACGTCTTTGTTACTTTCCTCTCTCGTTGCTGAGACTAAATATCCATCACCCCCAAAGTTAAAGGAGAAAATGATTATTTGGCATTTTAGAAGCCTCAGCCCACAGTCTGCCTGCTCTGAGGCTTGGTGGCCTCACATGAGAAGCAGTTCACGGTAGTCACAGTCTGCACTCTGCGAGGAGGCTGCGTGCAGTTCTTTCCACCCTTTGCAGCTCATCTAGGCTTCTCAGGGCATGCAGTGCTGGCACCCTGAGTCCTAGTGCCGTGGACTGCAGCCTGTACCACGAATCACTGGGCATTCTAGACCCAGCCACCTCTGAGAAAGTCCCACCAGTGACTGCATGAGGCTTTGCGGGGCGGCTAGACGCGAGCCATAGCAGGGTCTACTTAGTATTCTCAGTTCCTGTTAGTAGAATTTTTCCAAATTTTCCACAAGAAATTATACAAAGACAAAAAAGAAAGCAGGAGGAAAGCAGAGTGTGAAAATAAGAAGCAAATATTCAAACCAAACTCAGATGTAGGGAACTGTTAGGATTATTAAACTGGAAAAGTGTGATAATCTATTGATTGCTGAAATAGAAAAATCAGGTAGCTTACAAGAAAAGATTAGTGACTTGGGCACTGGTACTGTGAGACACCATCTAAAACAATGAGCATCAGAAGAGTGGGAGAAATGAGCCCCAGCCCCTCCAGCCTAGACCGTGCATGGCCCAGGTAGAAGCCTGCTTTAGGACAGGGTAGGAGAAATCTGTCAAACTGAAGCTAGGAGCAAAGCCTGAGTCAAATAAAAGAGAAGAACATTCAAAAACTGTGGAGTCACTCCAAATACAGTGACAGGAACAAATGGGATGCCACCAGAGAAGAGGGACTGGAAGACACATTCACGATTAAGGCCTGAGGCCTTTCTTAAACTGATGGCAGACACACGGCCACCAATTGAGGAAGAGCAGTCAATGTCAAACAGCAGAAATATGAAATATGATACAAGATGGATTGCATCAAACTGTAGAAAACTATAGACCGAGACAAACTTTAAAAGAAGCCAGTGAAGGTTTACAAGTGAGGCAAAGCCTACTAAAAGACAAACAAGGCAAAAGTTAAGCAGGCTTCTTGTTGGAAACAGCACATGGTAAATTCAACTTAATGAAATATTTTAAGAAAGGAAAGAGACAGAGATAGAAACAGAGACACACACATGCAGAGAGAGAAAGAGACAGAAAGACAGACAGACAGACAAAGACAGAGAGACAGACAGGAATGTAAAATTAAAAAAAGCCCTAGAATTCTATAAGCAGAGAAGACAATGCTTTTAACATTTTTAAACTATCTAACAGGGCTACTGCGAAGCCATGTGTACCAGTTCTGCCAGATGGAGGAGGGAGGTGGAACAACCACAGCCCAAGGGGCAGGACACGAGTGGCAGCAAGGGCACAACCTGAAGCGAGGCACCTGCTCCACATGGGGACTAGCAGAGCTCTGTTTCAAGGCTCCCTTGTATTGATTTAGAATGCGGCAGCCTCTAGGGAAATCATGGGCTCTTGTAACAAAACGTGCTAAATACAGCACAAGAGGAGCTGCAGCAGAATTATATGAAAATTTGCAATTATAACCAAAAAGGCATCAAAAGAGGGGAAAACTTTTAAAAAGCAATGAATAGAAACAATAGTATCTTTTAGCACAATCATGAATCAAAGCATATCTACCCATTAGGTATCCTACTGTCATCACCATCATGTACCCTGGGGTCTACAGTAGCTGAGCCCTGGGTTGGGAAAGAGCCTTTCCTTCCAAGAGCATCTCCAGAAGACTCCCTGTCATCCTTTCTTACAGCTTCCATGTCCCCTGCTTTATGCCCCCCCCCTTGCTCCAAGAGCGTTTCTCTGCGTCATTCAGGTTGTCAGACCTCATTTGCCTCTTACTTCTGGTTTTAAAGACATTGAGATTGCAGGAGTAGCACAAATCTCCAGAAAAATCTTCCCTTGTCATTGTCTTTAGCTTATTGATGATTCAAGCCCTGTTTGCTGTGGATCTCATCACACTCGGTTCCCAGGGATTCAGCATGGACATCATGGGGGTGGCCACCATCCTGTCACCTGCAGCCTGTCCTCTGGGGCTGCGTTAGTGGCCATCCCAGTTGCTGGCATCCAACACCTGACTCCACAGCTTTTTTTTTTTTTTTTTTCTTTTTTATGTATTTAGTGGAAGGTCTACAGGGTCTCACTGCACAGATTGAACTCACAGTGATTCTCCTGTTTTTACCCTCCCAAGCAATGGGATTACAGGTGTGTGCCACCACACCCAGTCTCAGTGGCCCTCTTTGCATGCCCTGGAGGGAGAGCCAGTGCAGCAGGCCTAGGATCTGAACCTCCAGCCACTGTACTGCCTGAGCAGGTGCTTTAGCACACTGAACTATCTCACCAGCCCATCAAAGCTTAAATGAGGAAAGGTTGAATGTGGTGTATGGCTCAGCAGATTGTATCCTGGTCAGCTGGTTCCCAGGAGGAAACAGAGTGGCAGGATGGGGTGGCAGAGGAAGCTGATCTTGTGGCACCCAGGAAGCAAAGAGAATGGAGATCTGGGGGGAATGCGTCCTGCAGAGCCACGCCCTGTGGCAGCCTGTGCAGTTGCAGGCCCACTGCCTGATCAGTCTACAGAACCTCCACACCCTGCTCATCTTGCAAAACCTTACCTCGGACCACACAGCTCCTCAGGGACAGTCTGGATCTCACCCATCACTGTATCCAAATAATCAGACACATCACACATGCCAAGATACATCCACTCTGCCCCTGGGATCCTCTCCAATCTTCACAGCCTGGTTTCACCATCCCAAATCTGCATTCTGTCACTATCCTTGAGCCAGCAGCGCTTCATCACCTTTATCAAAATGAAACACTGTAGATTTTCTGCCTAGCATGCACCCTTGGCACTGTCCCTGCCCAGGTTGGATTGTGAGATAAGAGAACATGCAACCTGCTCCCAAGCTGACATGGTGGATGAGAAGACAGTGTCTCCCATCGCTGCATAGAGCTCAGGGCAAAGAATGAACATGCGGCCACAGCCTCCCCACCTTGGCACCTAGTTCCTCTGGCAGCCACCCTGCTTGAGGATGAGCACTGGCATCTGAAATTGAGCAGTCTGATTAGCCCAGCCCTGCTGTGACCTCCTACGACCCAATAGCTTATTTCACTTGTCCTCTTTCTTTCTCCTACAATGCATTTGGTGGTGCTGCTGCTGCTGTAAAATTCTTAACACAGTCTGGGTCCTTTGTACATCTTGGAGAGCTTTACTGTATCAGATGCTGTTTCTTCTACAAATCTTCTCTATATTAGCATTTCTTGTTTTCATTTGGGCCCAAAATACTTAGGAGTCTGAATCCATGCAACAGGGCACACATGAATTGGTTGCTTTCAACCTTGAATATTTTTGAGGAATCACTGAAATACTGTGTAGCTCCATCTTCAGTGTGTTTTCTACAGTTTCCTGAAATGGAATCTTTCAATTTGAGCAGAAATGTGAGCATGCAGAACAGAGCCACTGACTTATGCAGCTCCGTGCATAAAGCTGCAGTAAGAAGTGATACCCAAGGAAAAAGTACCTTATCATGGCTCTGTCTCAGATATGGACTCTTTCATAACTAACTACAAGTGGACAAGAAAGAAATCAAGGAAGAATTGCTCCGTAATTCAGACAGTCGCTCTGCCCTTGAGCAGGTGACCCACCACTTGCTAGAGCTCTCGTGTGCGGGCTGCCAATGCAGGCTCCTCTCCTAGAGGATGGGAAGGCAGGAGCAGGACTTCTGGCCAGCACCATCTCCAGAAATCCCAGCTTATCACTTCCAGTGAGAAGAAACAAGGCTGACCTGACAGCTTGGAGAACTAGAACACCTGTTTAGGCAGACACAGGGACAGGGTTCAATCTCCGCCCCTGGGGCGCACTGAGATGGCCATTGAGATTGGGAGTGGTGGTGCACGCCTGTAATCCCAGAGCTGGGAAGGCTGAGAACAGGAGAATCACTGTGAGTCTGATCTTCACACTGAGACCCTGTAGATTCTGCACCAAACACATTTAGAAGACAGACAGAGAGAGAGAGAGAGAGAGAGAGAGAGAGAGAGAGAGAGAGAGAGAGAGAGAGAGAGAGAGAGAGAGAGAGAGAGAGAGAGAGAGAGAGAGAGAGAGAGAGAGAGAGAGAGAGAGAGAGAGAGAGAGAGAGAGAGAGAGAGAGAGAGAGGAGAGAGAGAGAGAGAAAGAGAGAGAGAGAGAGAGAGAGAGAGAGAGAGAGAGAGAGAGAGAGAGAGAGAGAGAGAGAGAGAGAGAGAGAGAGAGAGAGAGAGAGAGAGAGAGAGAGAGAGAGAGAGAGAGAGACAGAGAGAGAGAGACAGAGAGAGAGAGAGACAGAGAGAGAGACAGAGAGAGAGAGAGAGAAAAAGAGAGAGAGAGAGAGAGAGA
>PVKA01012604.1:20532-57430 GCA_004027165.1 Ctenomys sociabilis | reverse complement strand
AAAGAAAGAAAGAAAGAAAGAAAGAGAAAGAGAGAGAAGATCCCCAGGAGCCTGGTGTGTGGCTTACGTGGGCCAGGCAGGGCAGCCAGCTGCAGATCTCCATTCCTATAGACAGACTCTGGCTACACCTTTTGGCTTTCTTCACCCTGGCCCCAGTGCTCACAGCAGGAGCTGCCAGTTCCTAGGAAAGGTCTGACCTTTCACATTCGGGTGGGTGTGAATCCCAGGCTGCCTTCCTGCTGGCTCCATGACCTTGTGCCCTCACCCCATGCCTCAGTTGTTCCCTATCCATGATTACTGGTCCCTACAGCCACATAGCTCAGGCCACAGGCATGCCATCATAGCAGTTGGTCTTTTTAGATGTCTTTGTGTCTAATTGAAACTAAGAGTGGAGCCTTTTCATGCAGGCAGCCACAGATCTTGCGGTATGGTGGACTGAGTGCTTTAGGGCTTGTGGTTCCTGATTATCTGCACTATGTGGAGTCTCAATCCTGGCAGAAAGGAGTGTAGTAACCTTTCCAGTCAGCAGCCAAGGACAGGGGAGCAGGCAGAACTCACTAGCAGCATGCACTGCACGTGGCCACTGGGGGATTCTGTGTGGCGAGAGGTTCAGGGGCCCAGGTGACCTGGCCCTTGGAATCGCAGAGCCTTTGCTCAGGCTGTGAACTTCCAGAAATGGAGGTCTAATCTTTGCCCTCCTGGCTCTTGTGCTTCCCCGGACACTACCTGGGCTCAGGATCAGAGATGCTGAGCTGGAGGCACCATGGGTGACCCAGGGAAGGATTGCTAGAGCTCTGTGTAGGAGGGGCAGGTGTCAGTTTCACCTGTCTGTGGCTCTCACAGTGGGCTGTAAGGGGATCCCAGGTAGCTGGAACAGGCTGAGGGAGTTTAGAGTAAGCTGCTGCATCCTGGGCCAGAGTGAGGATGGTGAAATTAGAATTGGGAGACTCTCCAGTCCCAGAGCAGGCAGCTAGAGAAGGCCTCTGCATGGTACCTCCTTCACTGCTGGGTCTCCTACTGGCTCCTCCAGTCCCTAGGTTAGCAGCTGCTTCTGTTGTCCCCACGCCAGGCCTGGCTGTTCTTTTTTGCCCTGTATTGTACTTTTCTGTTCTTATTCCTCTGTGATTTGCAAATGTTGCTTTTCCTTTTTTCATGTTTTTCTGCTTAGCCTTTGTACAGGTCAGAATGTGGTAGGTTTACCCTGTGCTTCCCTTGTAAACTACCTGAGCTCCTGCAGCGTGGCTCTGGAATGAATGACTTTCATCCCTGTTAGCTCTGGGTACTTGGTAGACAGGGCCAGTAGGTGCTTGCCTGGAGGTGGGGCTGTCTCCTGTGCTTAGTTAATGTTTTGGAATCAGTTAAAGGAGCAAGTGGAAATCTTGGAGGGTGGGAGTACAGGGAGAGCACTGAAAACTAGTGTCAACTAGTGGCGCCTGAGGAGCAGAGGCCTCCCCTCAACTGTGTGGCAGCAGGTGGGGGTGGCATAGCCATGAGCCAGTCTGAAGATAGAGGCAGTCGCTGCCCTGAAGAGCCCTGGCTCACCCGTCAGACTTGGAAGGGGACATAGTCACAGCAGGAGCCAAATAGGGGCCTTTGACTTGGTGGTGCTCATGCCTGCCCCAGGAGCTTTTTCTGGAGCAGCCTGTTGTTGAGGTGCAGACCTGCTTGTAACTGGAGCTGGTTGTTTCTTTATTAAATTGCATAATGCACGTAGTAAGCTGCTCGCGCTATGCCTGGCAGCCAGGGCGCTGCCGTGCAGTAGCATCAGGCGTGCTGTGTGCACTAACAATACTCATGCGTGTGTCGTTTCTGGTGTGTCCATCCTTCCAGGGCGGTCCATACCATGACATGTTGCACAGTATTTTGGGCGCTTATACTTGTTACCGGCCGGATGTGGGTTATGTAAGTGAAGTCTTTCAATATCTTATTATGTTCTTTGTAAAGAAAGTCATAGTGGTATCCAGGACATCCTAGGTATCCAGTTGAGCACCTTCGTCCTTTGGTTGAGGAGCTGAAAAGTGTTGCGGTTCCCGGGTTGACTCAGTTTCCTCACCAACAGGTTGAGCTGACTTGGCTGCTCTGTGACATTCATCACATTTCAGCTGGATGTGGGTTTTAGTTTTTGCATGTGATTTTACCAACATTTAAAAAGCCTTCCAGCAGTAAACATTTTTAAAAGTGTGCTGCTGTTTTTGCAACTTAGCAGCTGTGTGGCATGGTCTAACTTTCAGCATGCCAAGTGGGTTACTGAGGGTGGTGCTGCAGATGCAGAGTTCTGCAGGGCATTGGCTTAGGGGTCCTGTAAGAGGGCTGGGGGAGTGGGGCACAGAGGGGTAGTGATGGGGCTCAGTCTCGACTAGCATTCAGCCTTGGTGGGGGGCCCTGCTAGTGTGGGGGTGTTTGGTTCCTGTAGTTCATGGCAGAGCCTCTTGGACCTTGGTGGCTGCCATCAGTTACTGTCGCTCTCTCCCTTCCACAGGTTCAGGGCATGTCCTTCATAGCCGCAGTGCTGATCCTAAACCTAGACACTGCAGATGCCTTTATTGCTTTTTCTAATCTCCTGAATAAGCCCTGTCAAATGGCGTTCTTCCGAGTGGACCATAGCCTTGTGAGTATGCTCTGCGTACCTGCCCCGCCTAACAGTTCTCTCTGCAGGGAAGAGAAGAGAAGGTTTCCCTCCGTTTCAGCACTGGATTGAGCTTGAATATGGAAATGGATGTGAATATAACAATGCATTCCCTGGGAGGGACACAGTGTCTAAAAACTGCTCTGGGAGGAAAGGAGGTGGTGGCTTCTGTGTATGTATATGCACTTCTGCTGGGAACAAATGCCAACGCACGTGCACGCCGGGCCTCCTGAGACTGCGTCTAGCTGACCTCTGATGCTGCTCCTGTCATGGCGCTGTCTGTGAGAGGGAGGAGGCTTGTGTGCAGCAGAAGGCCGTGCGGATTTAGTGCACTGCTGTTGACAGTCTCTAGCACGTTGTAGGCGAGCGGTGCAGCCATGTGTATGGAGAGCCCTGCTCCTTTCCCAAGGCCTCAGGGTGGTATAGGTGAGGGGGGAGGCTGAGGAGAGAAGCACCTTGCTGTGGGAGCACTGAGCACAGAGCACTCCAGTCCCTAGCCCTGTTCAGAGAGGCCTGACAGCAAATGCCTAACAGTGACTCTATCAGCTGTTAGACCAGTGCTGTCCTGGTTGCCGGCAGTTGCCACTGACTGGAAGGCCCAGCCACCCAGTATTTGCGACTTGCTTGGGGCTCCTCAATGTCCCTGCTTGGAAAGCACTTCTCAGTTGGTGGCTTGTGGCCAGGGTGTGCTTGCAGGCCCTCTTGGAAGCCAGTTTAGTGTTGTATTTAGCTGTGAGCAGCCCCGTGCTTGTGGGAGTTTGTGCTGAGAAAACTAAGATGTGAACCAAGCCTCACGTGCAGAGATGGCCACTGCGCGGTTGTTCACATGAGGCTGCGGGACAGCATAAGTGCAGTGTAGGAGCGCTGCCCCTGAACATCTTCAGTGAGTCCCTGGAGTGGGAGGCGGTGGAAGACAGCGTGCTGCTGGCACAGAACAAACACTGATCACTGCCCGAGTTAGCCACGAAAGGAGCTGGGCAGCGTGTGCAGCATGGAGCTCGTGTCGTCGTGCGTCTGTGAGCCCTTGTATGGACGTGCTACCTTGGGGATCAGGCAGGAGCAGACCTTTCTAAGAACAGTAATGGTCAGAGCCTGAAAAAATCTGTAGGCAGACCCTTACTCTTAGAGTAGCCCATTGCTGTTCACATACATAGGGGTTCCCATTCCTTACAATTTTCATTCTGGATTGTAACTTTAATTGTATCTTCTTTCACATAATAAAATGATTTCCATCCAAATTCCTGCTAATAGTGAAGATCCCAGATTTCTCTTTGGAAACATGTAATAAAAACTGTACTTAGCTTATAGCTCTAAGGAGAAGCCCTAGAATTGCAACCCCAAGGGTGACCTGGGCTGAGGCAAATTTTTCTCAGCAGCCCCTGATCAAGGCCAGATGACCCTGGTGAGGGCTGCCCTGCAAGTCAGCCCAGATTTGTCACAGCTAGAGCTGTGCATCCCCTCTTGTGGCAAGCAGCTGTGTCTCTGATAGTGCCAGATATCCCCCAGGGAGGCAAAATGGACCCTGTGGGAGCCCTTGGTCCACAGAGCCGGAGCCAGAGCCGAATGTTTTCTAGGCCCTGCCTCAGGCGGCCACTAGATGGCAGGGCACAGACCTAGCTGCCGCCCCACGAGGCTGCTCACATGCAGGGTCATACTGCTCCCACTTGGGCATTTCGCTTCCTTGAAATACCTTGCTGCAAGGTCTGGTAGGCTGCAGGCAGGGCCTCGTCCTGCCCTTGCCTCCGGTGGAGCCACAGCTGTCCGGGGTGGGGTGAGTACTGCTTGCACTTCTGCAACCACAGGCTCATCCTCTATGGAGTGACAGGACGGGACGGATTCAGGCCTCGACTCTGCCTGCTACTTAGCCGCTCCAGGTCTCTGTTCTTTTCTGTAAAGGGGAGGAGAGACAGGATGTGACTGTTGATTCTGTCCTGCAGATCAGAAGTGTGGTCCCTCACAAAAGGGGGAGGGGGGCACAGGGAGATGGCTCAGTGGAATAAGCGCTTCCCTGGCAAGCACAAGGGCCTGAGTTCAAGCCTTGGTTCCACAAAAAAAAAAAAAGTGGTCCCTGAAGATGTGCCTGGATGGATGCTGTGAGCTGCTGTTCAGAGCAGGTAGCCACTGAGTCGGAGGGTAATTGTGAGAGAGGTCTTGAGATCTGAATGCATTGGCTCTCATCTGCAGCTGGAAGCTTGTGCTCACACAGGGTTTACTTGTGTCTCTTACATTCTCTCCCTAGATGTTGACCTACTTTGCTGCATTTGAGGTATTCTTTGAAGAAAATTTGCCGAAATTATTTGCTCATTTCAAAAAAAACAACTTGACTCCAGACATCTACCTAATTGATTGGTAAGGCTGGGTTTTCCAAGCATTTTCTTGTCCCCTGCTATGTCTCCCACTGTCCTTGCTACAGCTGCTGTCAGGGTTTGGCGGCCCCTGCCTGTCCTGTCCTCTGGCACCCTTTGTCCTCCCAGCTCCCACAGTGCTGACTGCTGCTCCCCACACGGCCCCTCTGTGTCTGTGTCTGGGTAGGTGGCTCGGTCTGCCAGGTGTCTGCAGATGGCGCAGGCGCCTGTGCTGCGTGTGTTGTGGACTGGGCTGGGACTCCTGGTGGTTCCTTCCCCCACCCTCAATCTGAGCTCCGCCCCCAGGATCTTCACCTTGTATAGCAAGTCCTTGCCCCTGGACCTGGCCTGCCGCATCTGGGACGTGTTCTGCCGGGACGGAGAGGAGTTCCTCTTCCGCACAGCCCTGGGCATCCTGAAGCTGTTTGAGGACATCTTGACCAGGATGGACTTCATCCATATTGCCCAGTTCCTGACGCGGCTACCTGAAGACCTGCCAGCAGATGAGGTGTTTGTGGCCATCGCCACAGTGCAGATGCAGAGTCGGAACAAGAAGTGGGCTCAGGCAAGTGGCTCCCTGTCCCTCCATCCTGGCGCTGCTGGCCCAGTGCAGACTCAGGAGCACTGTGGGCCCAGCTCACCTCAGGGAAGCTCTGTAGAGCTCTGTCAGCAGAGGGCTGGGAGGCAGGCCAGCCTGCTTTCCTCAGTGCACTAGGGCATCGGTAGGTTTGCAACCTCTCCTCTTCAAATGATGCCTGGGACAGAAGGCACTGGCTGCATCCTGCTTGGGACTGGGCCCTTCAAGGGGTTCTGTGTTCTCTAATAGTGCTTGGGCCGGCTGGCTGCTGATGGAGGCCAAGCCCTCCATTCCCTCCTTCGCTTCACATCACACAGACGTGGCCTATCTTCAGTGCGTTGCAATTAGAGTCAAAGCATGTGTAAAGCTGGAGTACAACAGAATGCAGAGACTGCTTGGTCTGCAGCTTCAGAGCTGTGGTGCACAGCGGTCTTATGCCAGCCGTTACCCCAGTGCGTGACATCTATGAATGTGTCCCTTTCCAAAGAGATTTTTTTTTTGTACTTTAGGGAAGGGTTTACAGGGTGTTCAGAGTTTCACTGCTAGATCAGACTCATAGTGATCCACTGTTTTCAGCCTCCCGAGAACTGGGATTACAGGCCTGTGCCACCACGCCCAGTCTGGATTTCTTTAAGTACATACTGTTATCACTCCAGAAGTTACTGTCCACTCTTGTTTTTGAGTTTCTGGTGTTTGATGTCATGAGTAGCTTTTTAGCATGAATCAGGGTTCCAGGAAGATTCAAGCATTGTGATTGGTGGAAGGTTTTTAACCCTTTAGAGACATGTTCCACCTTCTCCTTGTGTCCCTACCTCGCCCTGTTGGGAGTTCCTCTGGGCCTCGGGCTGCTACTCCTCCACGGGTTGGTTGGTCGGTAAGATCCTTTTCCATGTGGTTAGGCCATCTATCCTGGATGGTATACCATGTGATAACACACCATAAACTCACCCATTGAAAGCTAATGATTCAGCACTCAGCATCTGTCCAGCTACTGGAGTGTGGCCTTGGGTGATAACATGAAGTGCTCCTGAGAGCCCCTGGGCTGTGTGCTCCTAGGGCATGAGCTGTGTGAGCTCGCATGTCAGAGCTGTTAAGGTATAAATGGAAACTTGGGGCTGTGGTGCAAAAATGAGGAATTAGAGGTGCAACAGGAGAGATGGACCCTGGGCCTCCTGTGGGGAGGCTGGGCTTTGGGACCTGTGCTGCGTGTGTTGTTGTGGACTGGGCTGGGACTCCTGGTGGTTCCTTCCCCCACCCTCAATCTGAGCTCCGCCCCCAGGATCTTTACCTTGTATAGCAAGTCCTTGCCCCTGGACCTGGCCTGCCGCATCTGGGACGTGTTCTGCCTTCTGCCGGGACGGAGAGGAGTTCCTCTTCCGCACAGCCCTGGGCATCCTGAAGCTGTTTGTGGCCCCCAGAGTGCTCTAGGACCAGACAGAAGCCAGTCAGTCTCTGATGGCCTTCGTGCTGCACACCTGGCCCTGGCCCACTGTGGGAACAATTGTATCCCGGGTTTTCCTGTTTTGCTTTTCTATTTTTGGGAACTGTAAACTTGTAGAGTAGGTGAGGGGTTCTCTTTACAGTGAGGTATTTTCTAATTAATGGTGAGTGGTAAAGTGATGGGTTAGCCCAGTGGGGCACAGGCACGAGTCTTTTTTTGTTTATGTGTTTGTTTTTGCGGAACTGGGAATTGAACTCAAGCCCTTGTGCTTGCCAGGCAAGCACTTATTCTACTGAGTCATCTCCCCGGCCCTGCACAGTGATTTGATGCAGTCGGATCTCACGGGAGCCGGGCCTGTGCACTGCCCTTGGGTTGGAGCTCAGGACACTGGGCACGACTGCTGCTCAGCTGGTGGCACTCTCTCCTCTGGGGTAGAGGGCCTGCATTTCTTTATTTCTTCCTTCCAAGCCACCTTTATTCTTTTTTTTTTTCTTTTTGAGACAGTGTCTCACTGTGTTTCACAGGTTGCCCTTAAAACTCCCAGGCGATCCTCTTGCCTCAACCTCCTGAGTGCTGGGATGCAGGTGTTCCCCTCACACCCTGCTCTGGGCAATTTATTGCAAATTACATAAAAGGTTTTTGTTTTACTCCTTATCACTGGGATTTGGTTTGCTATGGTGTTAACCAACAAGGAAACCCAAGGGCTGGGGAGATAGCTCTGTGGTCTACACATCTGCCTGACAAGTGCAAGAACCCCGGGCTCAATTCCAGGTACCACATGCCCTGCTGGCCCCACCACCTGGAAGGCTGAGGTGGCTACAGAGACTGGGTATGGTGGCACTCACCTGTAAACCCAGTCTCGGGGAGGCTGAAAACCAGGAGGATCACTATGAGTCTGAGCTGTATATCAAGACCCTTTACCAAATACATTAAAAAGACAAAATGTGAAAACCCTGTGCCACCCAGATGCCCTGGTTTTTAAAGGTAGATAGAGCTGCTGGGTGGGGGTGCCCTGCTGTGGAGAACGACCTGTGGTGTGAGGCAGGTGAGGGCACTTCCCAAGGCAGGAGACCCTGTGTGTGGACCATGGAGGTTGGGAGGTGCAGCTGTACCCCACGGCTTACCCCAGACATCTCTTCTGTGCTTCCAGGTGCTGGCTGCATTGCAGAAGGACTGCCGGGACCTGGAGAAGGGGAGCCCCTCACTGAGACACTGAGGCCGGCACACTTGCTTGCCCCAACAGGCCCTTGTCACTTGGGTCCTGTTGCTGGAGTTGGCCTTCAGCACAGCACAGGAGGGCTCTGAAGGAGTGAAACCCAGGTGTGGCCTGCAGCAGCCCAGCAGACCATGCCCTGCCTCGGCCGCAGCCAGTGCCGTGCTCTCTGCCTAGTCAGGGTGGGTTGATGGCTGAGTGTCCCTCTCCTTAATTCCACACAGTTAATTAAATTGTGATGCTGTGATGCCAGCTACTGAAAAGCACGTCACAGTTCTTCTCAGCCAGGGTATGTGAGTGCTATTCCTTCTGGCCTTTGCAGCAGTGCTGGCCCAGTTTTAGATAAGGAAGGCGTTTCTGGTGCATGTTTTGGGAGAATCTTTCCAGAGCTAGAGGTCACTCTCGAAAATCCACGTACCGAAGTCCGCATGACCAACAGGCTTGTGGGTGGCTGCTGGCAGGGCCATCTGCACTTGCCTGGCCTTGGCCACACACGAGGGGAGCTGGGGTGGGGCCTGCGTGCCAAGAAGGCCACAGTGAATTGTGCAGGGGCAGGTGGAGTGGGTGGCCTCCCCAAGGAGGGCGAGGCCTACTCCTGGACACTCAGGCAGGGAGGCCTCTGCCTGCTCCGGCAGCACTCCCTCCACCTTTGTGCCCTGGGCAGCTGGGTCCATCCCACGGACCCTGCTCACCTCTTCACCTGGCTTAAAGAGACGCACATCACAAGCCATGGTCAAGATGCAGGACCAAGGCACCGCCCAGCAGCCCAGACTGTCTTGGCAAGTTTTCGGGACCATCAGCCCTTTCTTACTATAATTTCATTAGCAAAATTCTGTGATCCAGCTTTTCCTTGAGTATTCTGAGAACTTTGAGAAATTTGATTGTCCAGATTCACAGAAATGAAGTTTTCCGTGTACTAGTCCAGGGACAGGCCATGCCAGCATCTGTGGGACATCCCTGGTGGTCACCCCACTCACTTGGCATTGCTGCCGAGGGTGTGGGAGGCCCAGGTTGGGCTTGGGCCGTCTTTTGCAAGTGCCTGTGTGGTTGCTCGCCACAGCTCTTCTCAGCCATATCTCTGGCCCACGGAGACCCCTCCTGGCGAAGGTGCGGCATGTGGCCCAGCCTCCCTCCCGATAGGTGGGGTCGGTGGCTTCCACTCCCCACACCCAGGCGCCCCTCTCCTGGAATCTCCTTTCCCTGCATCTCACTGAGTTTCCCAGGAGGCTGCTGAGTGTCAGGGTACCACTTCTGCCTCAGCCCCACCCTTCCTTCCCTCAGGTGTTGTCAAGGCCTGGAGGGCTGTAGGAGGTGGGCTGCCCAGCCTCGTGCTGCACCTGCTTCCAGGTGTGCCAAGCTGGCTGCATCTTGCAGCTTGCCCTGCCTGTGGGGGATGTGTATATTTTTTTTACTGTACAGAACCATGTTCCTGAGCCGTACAGAAAGTGGCCTGGGCAGCCTGTTCCTGTGAGACACCCCAGTGCGTTTCCTGACCTGCTGCCTGACCCGAGTCTGGTGTGTGCTGCGCTTCACCCAGGCCTCCTTGCCAGCCTGGAGTACTGACCACATCTTTAGTCCTGACCAGGCTTTGTGGCCTGTTCAGGGACCACAGGGGTCACACATATCCTGTGCGCAGTGGTGCTGGGCCAGTGGTGGCCTGTGGTCCGTGTCCTGACCGTGCAGGCAACCTGGAACTGGACATAGAGGTGCTTCCGTGCCAAGCCCGAGTCCGCATGCTGCTCTGGCAGGGTGATGCTTGGACTTCAGGCCCCTGTGGTCTCCAGGAACAGTGTCCACCTCTGTGGCACTTTGTAAATGCTCAGTTTTTGACTTTCAAATAGTTCACTGGTAGAAAACTCCGGAAGCTCTTCCTACATACTGTGTGTTAATGGCTTGTACAGTAACCTTTAAGCTTACTTAGTAAATGTATCAGAGTAGGACTTTTCGAATTGTAAATATGTGGTTTTATTAAATAAAAGTCATGTAAATTATTATATTCACTGTTGCTGGGTTTTAAAGTTGAAATTCTCATTTTTTGTTTGTTGTTTCCCAAGACAGGGTCCCACTGTATAGATCAGGCTGGATTTGAACTCACTCTGTAGCCCAGGCTGGCTCAGACTCACTGCAGCCCCCTGCCTCAGCATCTTGAGTGCTGGGATAGCAGGCATGTGTCACCACGCCCACCTTGCCTTCTTGCTTTGGAGCATGGCAAAAGCTTGACTTCGAGCATTGAACTGCCTGAGTGCCCTGGTGTCCATCACTGGGCTTGTGAACAAGAGGGCTGTGTGGGCGGTGGTGCAGCTCATTCTCAGCAGCCCGGAGCTGAGCACTACGCTGCACATAGGAGGGCGCTGGGTCTGCCTGCGGCCTCTGCCGCATGCTGTGCTGGCACCTGCCCCATGTCAGCTTTCAGGCCAAGGGTACTCGCATTCCCCACGCCTGTGGCCAGATGCCAAGCTTTAGCCCAAAAGCAGCTACCAGGGTAGAGGAAGGCAGGCAGTTAGGTGCCTCCTCCAGTGTACTTAGGAGGGAACCCCTGGGGAGGTGTGCAGTCCCTCTGGGCCCTGAAGATCAGGACAGGGGCCTTCGCCTGGGTGCCATTTGCTGCTGCCTCTTGGTTCCAGGACCCTCGGCTGCCGGCCTACCACTCCTACAGACAAGTGGGGTCCTGAGAAGCTTGTGCTGTGGGGCTGGCAGCTGACCCAGTCACATGTGCCAAGGGCTGGCGGCCTACTCCGGCCACCCCGGGCTCTGCCAGGGAACTCTTTTCATCTGCACAGCAGCTCTGTGGAGGAGACTTGTCCTGCACCCAAACCTGTGGCGCAGTGACATTGGTAGTGTAGTGGTGAGTGTAACTGCCTTCCAAACCTGCAGTTCAGAGAAGCCCAAGCTGGCCTCCAGATGCCCCCATGGGCACTCGCAGTTGCTTCAGGGTCCCTAGAGCCCGCTCCTGCTCTAACATGGTTGGAGATACTTGGCCATAACGCAGAATGCTGAGATATCTCTGAGAGGGCCAGCACAGGGCTCCTGCCCGTCCAGGTCCTCAGTCTGCACCTCTGCCCATAGAGCTGGCCGAGGATGTGGAGCTACAGTGGGGTGCTGAGTGAGTGAGCGGGCTTCTCCCCCATTAGTGCAGCAAACATATTGTCCATGGCCTCAAAACCCTAGGCTGGACCAGGGCCTCAGCATTCATTATTGTTCCTCATTTCTCCCTGGAGCTCCTGAAGGGCCCTGCACCAACCAGAAAGAAAGTGGAGCTTGCAGTGTAGAGTGCCGAGGGGCTAGGCCCCGGCCCTGAGGCTCCCCGCACTGGAATTGTCTGAATTGCTAAGCCCACATTGCATTTTCTTTAACCAAAGGCTCCGAGGGGACCCTAGTGGCTACATCCTGGATTGTGAAGACTAAACAGAGTAAGAGGCCCCCTTGATAGGTTCTTTTTTTTTTTTTTTTTTTGTACAGGGTCTCACCATGCAGCCCACATTCACAGTGATCCTCCTGCTTTTTGCCTCCCTAGTGCTGGGATTACAGGTGCGCACCACCACGCCCAGACTCCATCACCGGCTCAACGCACCTGAGGGTGGGCCCCCACGGCATGCGGAATCAGGGATCGAACCCTGGTCCCTGTGCTTACCTAAGTAAGCGCTTAATCTGCTGAGCTATACCACGGACCCTAAGAGGCCCCCTTGAAACTGCATCACAAGAACCCAGAAACAAAAAGCTGGGCATGGATGGTGTACACCTATAAATGCCAGCACTAAGAAGGCTGAGGCAAGAGGGTTATCGTGAGTTCGAGGGCAACCTGGGGTACCAAATGAGCTCAAGGCCAGCCTATCTCAAAAATACACAAAAGATCAGTCTGAATTCCAGAGTAAGACCTTGTCTCAAAAAAAAAAAAAAAAAAAAAAAGTCTAAACCCTAAATCTTGCCAGCACAGAGTGTCCAGAAAGAAAGTGTGTTCCCACACATGTCGCCGAGAAGCCTCAGACTCGGGGCTGAGTCACTGAAACTGATTTGCACTTACAAAGGGCAAGCATTTCATTTCCAGGCTCTCTACTCTGGACTGTAGGGACTTGGTGTCTCAGTGTAAGATGGTGGCAGGAATGAGGGAAAAATAGCTGAGAGGCAAGGGCTGGGTTCAAGTGAAAACCTGTTTGATTGGCAAGATACCCTAAGAACAACAGTAGAGGCATCTATTTTACCTTTGCAAGTTAGTATCAGGAGACATCAGGCTACCTAGAGACTAATAGCCAAAATTGTCTAGATGGGCTGTTTTTCTCAAGACTGGGATACCTTGACTGCTTTAGGCACTGAGGCCTTGTCTTGCCCTCCCACATATGATCAATGTCCAGCTTCAGCAGCTCCCAGCAGCGCTGTCTGTCTGTCTCTGTCTCTCTCTCTCCCCCTTCCTCCTCCTTTTCTTTTTGCAACAGGATCTCATGCAGTTCAGGTTGGCCTTGAGCTCACTTTGTACCCAGGCTGGTTTAGAACTTACAATGATCCTGCTACCTTAGCCTCCCAAATTCTGCAATTGAAAGTGTTGCATTGTAGTTGGGAGAAGCTGTGTATGGAGAATTCTGTAGAAGACCTTTTTGTGCTTGATGCCAGTGGGAAGATTTTTAGTAGCTATACATAGCAGTTTAACCCTGTGTAGTCCAAAAACCCATAACAGCAGTAACTTACAGCTGGCAGTTGTCAGACGTGGTAAGTACTTTGAACATTTTACAGCCAGCTAATTATGGCATTGGTTGTTTACATCTCATGCTTACACTTTTCTGCTGGATGGCTATGACCAAGTCAAAGCAAGACCTGCACAAATAAAAAATAACTTTGTTGTCTCTCAAGATCAATTAAGAGCAAGCACAATGGTGAATTCCAAAGATGCTGTCCAAAAGGAAATAGTAGTTCTGGAGAAGGGAGGAAAGGGGGAGCAACCTCTGGGAGTGCTAGTGCTGCCAAGAAAGTTCAGGGCCCTGAAGGTGGTAGCAGTGCAGCAAACGTCCGACACATTCTATGTGAAAAACAGCAAAATTATGGAAGCCATGGAAGTTAAAGTCTGGGATGAGATTCAGGGAAGTGGCCACACAGTATAGTGAAGATAAAGCCAGGCAAGGGGGTGATGGGTTGGATAACCAGAGGTTCCATAGTAGGACCATTTCTTTTTTTTTCCACAAAACCGGGGATTGAACTCAGGCCCTTGAGTTTGCCAGGGAAGTGCTTATTCCACTGAGCCATCTCCCCAGCCCAGCAGGGCCACTTCAAGAAGCAGCATTTGTCCTGCTTGTGAGTAGAATGGATAAGCCTGTATGTACAGGCCCACCAATTAAGACAAAGTTTGGATATCATATTATTTATCGTTGAAGGGAGAAAATAAAATTATATAAAAGATGAAAAAAAAAAAGATCAGTTAAGGCTCCTCAGGAATTACCTTGGGACCAAGTATAGCACCTCTTAGATCTTCTGTCAGTGTCAGACATCTGAATGAGTCATGGCCACTGCTTGACAAGTTCCTTTCTGTGGAAGCTTGGGAGATTTTTTTTTTTTTTTCTTCAGGTAACTCCTTAGACATGCTATACTTTGTAGGTCACTTTGCTCTGTGGTCCTGTAGTCTCCTTAAGCAGAAAATCAGGGACTCAACTGAGTCAGACTCTCCTATGTCGAGTCCTTGTTGACCTCGGAGGGCGAGGGCCAAAATATTGGCTATCCTTTTAGCCTATTCATTCTAAATTTTGGTCTCCAAGCTTCAGTTGTTAAATATCCAGAAGAGAAGCTTAGCGATATCACTCTATTTTAGATATACTCAGCTAAACATTACCATCTTATCTGCATATCAAACATGCTAGACATAAAATGGAACTGTTATTTTCTAACAACCATGGATATTGTAGCATTTAAATCCCTATAGAAGCTGGGTGTGGTGGTGCATAGCTGTAATCCCAGCACTTGGGAGGCTGAGGCAGGAGGATTGTTGTGAGTTCAGCCTGAGCTACAAAGTGAGTCTGAGGCCAGCCTGAATGGCACAGTGAGACCCTGTCTCAAAAAATACAAAAAAGAAAAAAAAAATCCCTATAGAATCTTAACAATTACATATTTTTGCACAGAAATCAGTGTCATATATAACATTGCAGCATGACAATCCTGATATTTTGTGACATACTTAAAAGTTCATTTTGATATAACCATATCTTTTAACTGTATCTCTAATAATAAGCTTTTTTCTAATTTTCATCCTTTAATGGAGTATGCATCACAAGTGTTTTGTTACTGAAGGATGTCTAAAAGCCTCATCACAATAAGCAGTCCTTGTTTTACACCTTGGAAGTCTTGAACATCAGGAGTCATGTGTATATTAATATGCTATGAGATTAACAGTAGGCTGTCATTCCATGTGGACACCCTTGTTTTGTGCCAAAAGCATCCAGGGCTGGAGAGAGAGCGGCATAAGTGCCTGCCTGGCAAGTGTCAAGTCCTGAGTTCGACCCCTAATACCACAGAAAAGAGAAAATCAAAAGCATGTTATGAGAAAACTTAATTGTTTTCCCTGAAAAACTTCATTTAAAAAAACTTTTAGTACAGGGTCTCATCATACAGACGGGACTCAGTGATCCTCCTGTTTTCAGCCTCCCAAGCACTGGGATTACAGGTGCATGCCACCACATCCAGATACAGTCACCATCTCAGTGTATCCTGGGGGCGGGGCCGGCACAGTGTGTGGTGCAGGGGATCAAACTCTGGTCCCTGCACTCTGCCTAAACAGGCACTTTAAAGCCAGGCGTGGTGGCGCAGGCCTGTAATCCCAGCACTTGGGAGGCTGAGGCAGGAGGATTGCTGTGAGTTTGAGACCAGCCTGAGCTGCAAAGTGAGCTTAAGGCCAGCCTGAACTGCATAGTGAGACCCTGTCTCAAAAAGACAAAATAAAAAATAAAAAATAAAAATAAACAGGCTGCTGTTTTAGTCTGCTGAGCTATCTGGCTGGCCCAAAACTTCATCTCCAAGAGACACAGAGATATAGAGATTATTGGGGGCCCCTTATTAATGAACAGAGGTTGGCCACTATTCACTAATTAGAGTTCTGACCAATAGTTTCTCTCCAATCCAAGAAATTTTTGTTAATTATCTTAAATGTTTTGATGACCTATGAGTAGACCAGTTTTAGTATCACTTAGATCACCCAGGAGAAAGCATGCTTTTAAGTCTGTAACCCAAATTGTATTATGAACAAATAATAAAAAGGAACAAATAAGGAACAGCAGGGGCCAGGGAGATGGCTCAGTGGAATAAGTGCTTTCCTGGCAAGTACAAGGGCCTGAGTTCAATTCCTGGTTCTGCCAAAAAAAAGGAACAGCTGTTCACGTAATGAGATACAAGAATGTAAGTAAGTACACAGAAACAAACAACTTATAAAATCAGAAAGAAAATAACTAAAATCAGAGTGCATTCATATTTTTTATCAAACTGGGCTATAGTAACTCTTATCACAATTTTATAATTAAAATTAAAAAGTCTGGTCAGATTTTGTTGTCAATTAGCAGAGATCTCTTACCAGAAAAATTTGGAATAGAATCTTTTATCTATAATTTACATGTTTTACATTTTATTTTGTCTTAAGCATGTTGATAACTTTTCTTTTTCCCCTTTGGTGGAACAGTGATTGAACTCAGGCCCTTGCACATGCCAGGGGAGCGTTTGTTCCACTGAGCCATCACCCCAGCACAAACTCTCTGCAGGTCTTAGGTGGCAACTCTCTTGCTTTGGCAGGAGGCAGATATTATTCTTTTTTTTTTTTTTTTTTTTGCAGAACCAGGGATTGAACTCAGGCCCCTGCGCTTGCCAGGAAGCGCTTATTCCACTGAGCCATCTCCCTGGCCCGATATTATTCTTAAAAACAAAAAAAGAGTCACAGTTGATTTTCTTCCCTTTCTGTTTTGCTTTTTTTTCCTCCCTGTATTTTAGGGAAGGGTCTTCAGGGTGTTCAGGGTCTCACCACTAGATCAGACTCATAGTGATCCACGTGTTTACAACCTCCCAAGAGCTGGGATTACAGGTGGGCGCCACCATGCCCATTCTCAATTGCTGTGTCAGCGCGCCCCCTGGGGCAGGGCTGGCTCAGCAATCCCTGGGATAGAACCCCTGTCCCTGCACCTGCTTGCTATTTGACTTGTCCTACCACTTGTATTGGAAAGCCTTTTAAAATTCTTTTTTTTATTTTTATTTTTTTTAGGTTTTTTTTTTTTTTTTCTTTTCTTTCTTTTTTTTTTTTGTACACAGGGTCTCACTATGCAGCCCACATTCATAGTGATCCTCCTGCTTTCTGCCTCCCTAGTGCTGGGATTACAGGCGCATGCCACCACGCCCAGACTCTAAAATTCTTTTAAATAATTCCTTTTAAAAAATTCAGTATATATTTTAAAAACGTTTATAATTTTTAAATCTTTTTCAGAGAAAGAATGACCAATTGAGTGATATTAAGAGTCTGGAGTGATCTGAGCAATGGTTTGGGTAGATAGAATTATAACTTTGATTTCTCCTATATAATCAGCATCAGTGACCCCAGGCAAAGTCCAAGACCTCTGTGTGTTGGCACTCTGCCTCTGGTTGCTGCTTTTACTCTATTGCCTTGGGGCTGGGTGAGCTGTTGGTCCTGGGAAGGGGGCTCTCTCACCCACTCCCTCCCCAAGGCATGCTGGGGCTATTGCCCTGTAGCCACAGCCACTGTGTGGCCCTTATACCGCTGATCTGTGTCCCCGGCCCCGCAGACACTGTTCTGAGGCAAACAAACGATTGGTACAGCAAACACCAAGGCCCTGGCATGTTGTAGTCACAACACCCCCTACCTACCCCCAGGCACACAGGACTGTAGTTGGTGGCATGCTCCAACCATGGTGGTGGCCCAGGTGCATGGAGAATCCCAGCTAGGTCTGAGCAGGAGCAGAGCACTGGGCCCCCTGCACCCAGCCTGTGCACCTCCCCTCAGCCGCATCGCCAGGCTGTTTGGAACTAGCCACATGCAAGTTAAAAGAATTTTTTACCTTTCATCTAATTAAGCAAAGCTAGATGGCTCAAGCTCTATCTGTGGTACCTTTGCTCCAGCCTCCTTGACCCATTTAGGACTTGATTTTAAAACAGTGCTCCATGCTAAGTCCTTTGTGGAGGCCTAGAAAGTAAATGAAATAGTGGAACCAAGAAAACATTTTTACACACCTCTATACACATCTATGGTTCTTGAAATTTTGTATCATTTTCTCCTTTTTGACTTCAAATATGTTTCTCTCTTTAAGCTTGTCTTTCTGGCCCAAGTGAGCCTCCATCCCCTTGCTTTACGCCCGAGATGCCAGTGCCAGTGCATGTCTGTGCTGAATCCTGGCTCTAGCTACTTAACTTCCCTTAAGCATGCCCTGGAGAAGCATTCTGCTGCCCACTTACCTCTTACTGGGTGTCTCTCTCAGGCCCTAAAGGTAGGGACTTGGTGCCTTCAGCAGCAGGAATGAGGGAAAAATAAGACAGGAGCCAAGGGCTGGGATCAGGCAGAGGTCTGTTTGCCTGACAAGCAAAGGACCCTAGGAGCAACAGTAGGGGCATTTATACCTTTGCAAAGTTAGTATTAGGAGACACAGGTTGCCTAGCAACTAACAGCCAAAACTGTCTAGATGGGCTGTTTTTCTCAAGACTGGGGTAGCCTGCCTGCTTTAGGCACTGAGGCTTTGCCTGGCCCTCCCACATATGACCGATGTCCAGCTTCCGCTGTGCCCAGCACTGCCCGAGGACAGCAGACAAGTCTTTCCCCTTTTCCCATACCCCGCAGCAGCAGTGCTCCTTGTTGGGCCCGATGTCCCCTCCCTAGCATCTTCCCCGTGTGACTGCAGGCCCAGGCCACTGCCACTGTTCTCTTTTGTTCCATCCTCTTCCTGTCACCAGTTCAGTGTAGCACAGGACTTCGCAGTGCCCGACCTATAGTGAACATTTAAAGAACACTTCACAGAAGGTGGAAGAGATTGGCATGGCACCAACAGGTGCACTCGGGTGATCAGACATGGTCTTAGCAGGGCACAGAGAGCCCAGGAGACACTTGCCATGGCATGTGCACTTCTGTGGGCTGCCAGCAGCTGTGGAAGTGGACCACAAGGGAGTGTGCACTCAGGCTGTGAACTCTCCCCCTGAACTTATCTGTCTGAATATGTGTCTCTCATGATTAAGCACTATTCTGTAATTGAATTAGAAAAGCCACATTAGGAGGTAGTCAGCCCAGGAGCATCTTCTCATGAACTGCATGCAACCTCTCCGGTGTGAGCTACCGTGATGAGGAAACTGGCGCTGCTGCCGTCATTGCTGTAGGGCTCACTTGCTTCACAGCTGAAAACACTACAATCACTAAATACCTCAGCTCCACCCATGCCTCCTGCCTGCACTGTACGGAGCCTGTGTGTTCCAGGTTCCTGGCTGCCACGGAGAGTGTGCAGGGGTTGACTGCTTCCAGGTCAAAGTCAACTGGAGGTTCCTGTGCTGCCATAGTGAACCCTGAAGCTGAGGGACTGCATTCCAGTGAACGCCACTGCTCCCACTGCTCGGCCCAGGCTGCTCCCTGTGGGCAGCTGCACTGGGGAGCGTCTCGAGGGAGAACCAGGCAGCTTTAGCAGAGTCTCTGGGAAATAGCTGTGTGCTAGTGGTTTGTTGTTTCACATGGGCCTGGAGGTTAGGGTAGGAGGCCAGCTGTAGTGAGGAGGAGAGCGCAGGAGCTAAATCAGAGCTTTTTTATTCCCCCTCATTATCAAAAAGTGTATTTGAGCCACGGTGGTTGAAAGGAAATTGAATTTGTATTGACTGCAGAGGGAACATGCTAGGAACTAAAATGGCAGCAAAAGGCAGTGTCAGTTGCCACCTGCCAGCTGACCGGGCCACCTGGAGGGGGGTTCAGGCGTTCTCTGCGTGGTCAGCGCCAGGAGCTGGTCGCCTTTCTCATGACCCACTTCAGCGTGGGCACAGGAGGTGCTTTGTCCTGGTCTCTAACCAGCTGAACACACAGCCCATGTAGAAGCAGCAGCCGCTGCTGCTCTATTCTTTGCACCTGGTGGAACAACACTGTTGCCATTTTATTTCTCAAAGTAAAACTGGGAAACAAAATGTCCTTTTGTGTGTGCCAGCAGAGCCAGGCATTTCCTCAAAGATTCAAGAAAGCGCTTAATTCTGAGTGCAGACTCTGGCTGAGGCAGAAGCAGATGTGACTGAGAGCTAGACTGAGCTGCTCTTCAGTGGAAAGGAGGATGACAGAGCAGCAGACCCTTTTCCTGTTGCCCATCTCTTTTCTTTCTGGATTTTACTAAACTTTTTATTTCCCCTTTGTTTTGAGATAGGTTCTCACTATGATGTTTAGGCTGGCCTTGAACTCACTGCCCTTCTCCTGCTTCAGCATAACAGATTTGCAACACCATGTCCAGCTTCTGGAGGTTTTAAAAGCCATCCCAGAAGCTAGTGATGGTTACACACAAAATAAGAATTAGAGATCTTCTAGTTGAGTGATTAAGGGCTACACAGTTTAGTACATACAGAGAATTTAATAGTTTGCTTAATGCACAGGAATATTTTGTACCCTGTCCACTGGTTTAGCTTTTAAAGGCTCTTTAGAGAGAGAGAGAGAGAGAGAGAGAGAGAGAGAGAGAGAGAGAAGGGAACAGTATTTTTTAGTATTAAATCCTAGAAATCATAGAGTTGCTCAGTTAGAAAAAGATATTTTGACAGCTTTTTGAGAAAAGTCATTTACAGTCACTAGTTTTTGACTCCAGGCCTCTCTTGCTCCATCTCATACAAAACTGCGAACCCAAGTTGGGAGTCAGCACCAATCAGAAGCTGATGAGACAAAAGTATATAATTCTACCCTCAATATAACAAACCCCAAGGAATGGCAGCAATGGAGAGTAAGAGTGAGTGAAGGTCGAAGTCCGCTGAGAGGGTGAGCAGCCTCTGGTTTCCTGCCAGTGGGTCAGGAGGGGAGAAATGCTTTGGCCTCCCTGATCTTCTGCTTCACACCTTTGCAGGACAGTGTGAGCCCGGCGTGGTGGCGCTTCAGGGACTCCAAGCGCTGGGTGAGCAGCTCAGTCCTGTCCACCTTTTCCTCCAGGTCCCGCAGGAGTGACTCCTTGCTCAGTAGCCCGCACTTCTGATTCAGCCTGTGATTGTCAACCCGAAGGCTGTCGCGAGCTTGCTTAGTCTTGGTCAGGATGTCCCTTCGGAAGGCCACCTGAGCCTCAATTTGCAGAAGCTCCATCTTTTTGCCAGTGTTCTTCATGTCTATGAAGTTGAGCTTCTCTTTTACATGAGTTATGACCTGCACATTGTTGGTCACCTTGCCACGCAGTTTCACCACCTCCTCATTTCGCTCCTCTGCCTTCTCATTGAAGGTCTGGTTCTCGATCTTTAGCTGTTCAAAATCAATGAGCAGCAGCCCCTCCGTCAAGTCCTCCTGGGCCCTCATCCTGGTTTCAAAATGCGCCAGGCTCTGCTTCAGCTGCACATTCTCCAGCCGCACAGCACTCATCTCCTTCTCCTTTTTGTCCTCCAAGGCCTGGATCTGCTCCACCTCTCGCAGAGCTGCCTGGCGCCCGCCCCTCATGCGGCAGCTCCCCATGGCCTGCATCACCACCTGCTTCTTGAGGGCCTGGAATTGGTGCCACTTCTTCTCCACCCTGGCCAGCTTCTCCTGGCACTGCTGCTTCAGCTGGCCCACCTCCTGCTGGTACCACTCCAGGTCATCTATCTCCTGCTTCTTCAGCTCCTCCAGCGTGGCCAGATAGTGCAGGTATGCCTGCTCTTTCTCGGGGGCCTCGGGCTCGGGGCCCTTGTCTGGCGCCTCGGCGGCGGCGTCCAAGCCCTTCTTCCTGCGCAGTGCCTCGCAGATCTTCTGCTGCAGGTACAGGTTGTAGCGCTGGTAGCTGGAGCGCTCCACCACCAGGGCGTGGTACTGCTCCAGAAGCTCACTGCGCAGCTGCTGCTCCTGCTGCTTCTTCACCTCCTCGGACCACTCCACGTCCTCTCCTTCACCGGGGGCCCAGTGCACCTGCTCTTTGTCACACTTTTCTCGGCCTTCTTCCCCACGCTGCCCCTCGCCCTCCTCCTCGCTCTCATCCTTTACCTCGTGCTCTTCCGCTTCCTCTCGTTTTGCTTGCTCTTCCAGGATCGAGGTCAGCTGAAGCGACGCCCGGAACGAGCCGGTCCTTTTCCTCTTTGCCGCGGATTCCGCGTCGGTCTTTTCTTCATCTTCCAACTCCTCTGACCTGCCTTCAGAACGTGACGTGGCCGACTCCTCGGTCCCAACCTCGGCCGGCTCCTCGGGCTGTCCAGGCTCATCCTCGCCCACATCCTCCGTGGCTACCAGCCTTTCTGTGGCCGCCGGCTGTTCGTCTGTGGCAACGCCTCCCTCTGAAGCCTCTATCTCCTCTGCCGCTGTCGCCTCCAGCTCGAGTTGTGGCTCTTCGAGTTCCGTGGGAGTCTGGGGACCAGGGCTGTCTGTGATCTCAGTCGGCCTCAAAGCCAGGCTGTCTTCATCTTCGCCTTCGCTCGCAGTGTCCCCAGTGTGCTCGGAGGAGCCGTCCATCTTCGCCCAAGTCGGTCCGGGTGGTGGACCACTGCGGCAAGCTGTTAGGTTTCCTGGGCAACCAAGGGCGCGCACGATGGAGGCTACTATTGGCCAGTGGCTAGCTCGACGCTCCGCCTCCTCTTCCCGCCTCCCAGTAAGGGTAGACCAATGGAGTGCCGCGAGCCTGAGGAGGCGCAGTTAATTGGATGCGGGTGAGAGCTCGCGCCTCGAGGGGCGTGACACGCTCGGCCGACTTCCTGTAGGCGCTTCAGTCTCGCCAGGCCTGGGGCGGGGCGTCACGGCGGTGCCGGCGGGTGCGCCGGCGGGCGCGCGCGGTGCGCAGGCGCAGAGCGGCAGGCCGGGCACCCGGGCGGGGGCGCGCGCGGGGCGCCTGCGCGATGCGGCGCGGCGACGGCGGCGGTGGCCGGGCCGGGCCCGAGGGCGCCTGCGTGCTGAGGCGGGACGCTGCCCGGCTGGCCGGCTCCGGGGTCTCCTGGGCGGGGGTGGCCGTGGCGGCTGCGTCTGGTGGTTGCGTGGGCGGCGTTGGTGGCTTGGGCAGCGGTGCGGGCCCGGCGGGCGGCGGGGCGCTGACGGCCGGGGGCGCGGCGGTGGCGGCGGTGCGGACGGCGGGCGAGCGGGGGAAGATGGCGGAGCTGGGCAAGAAGTACTGCGTGTACTGCCTGGCCGAGGTGAGCCCGCTGCGCTTCCGCTGCACCGAGTGCCAGGACATCGAGCTGTGCCCCGAGTGCTTCTCGGCCGGCGCCGAGATCGGTCACCACAGACGCTACCATGGCTACCAGCTGGTGGACGGCGGGCGTTTCACGCTCTGGGGACCTGAGGCCGAGGGCGGCTGGACCAGCCGCGAGGAGCAGCTGCTACTGGACGCCATCGAGCAGTTTGGCTTCGGGAATTGGGTGAGTGCAGCTAAGCCTGGGCTGTGGGGAGCGGCGCTGCGGGACCGCACGGCGGGGTGGGCGCCCAGGTGCAGGTGCGTGCAGGCGGGCAGGGTCTGGTCTCCTTAAGCCTGGGCAGTGATGGGGACTGGTATTGATGGAGCCCACTGCGAGACGGCAGGTCCTTGCCACTACCCACCTGGCTCCCGGGAGCCTCCTCTGTACCTGGGGCTTTGGGTGTATTGGGGTGGCTGTGGGAGCCCTGCGGTGGTCACAACACCCAGGACGCGGTGTGCTGAGTGACCAGCATGTAGCGAACAAAGACACTTGCTCAAGGAGTCATAGGTCCTAGGTCCCCCCCCTCTCCCCCCCTCTCCCCCCCCCCCGTCCGTAGGTTTCCGTAGGGACAGTGGGCTGGGAGAGAAGGCTGGCCAGACTGGATTCGTTTCCACCAGCCAGGTAGTGTGCCAGGCCCGCAGTGTGGGAGAGAAAAGCAGGTGGCTTCTCTTGGGGTCTCCAAAGAGCTATTTTTTTTTTTGTTCTTCATCTGTATTGTGCTTGCCATAACCATCAAGGGCACCTGCCCATCTGCAGATTTGCAGAGTAGTGGGGCTACATCTCATTCTTCTGTTGTTTCTCCAGGCACAGTGAGATCCAGGGTTGTCACCTGCTGCCACTTCTCCAGCAGTGCTCTCCCTCCCCAACTTGGGCTGCTTTAATTTCTTTTGCTTTATTTTTCATAGAGAGCATTGTTGGGCAACCACTCTGTAGCCAGAGAGCTTTATTTTCCCAACTCCTTAGGGCAGATGCAGTACTACAAGTTGTCACCTAATCTGCAACATTGTGATCACCAGCCTGCAAAAGCTACTGCCCTGCCTTGACTGCCAGTGCTGCTTATTGATGCATGACAAGCACCTGCTTTGTGCAGATCAGAAAAAGGTGAAGGTCTCTGAAGGAGAGGCTCTCATCCTGCCTTCTGGGACCCTCAAGTGTCCATGTGTGCATGTGCACCTGCTCTCTGTGTCAAGCTGCATTGTGTGTCAGTGTGGTGGCTGCCCTGCAGGATCTAGCCACTGCCTGTGAGCTTAGTGCAAGCAGGCAGTGACCTTGCTTGGCCACTAGTGATTGCTCTTCCTGCTTCATTTCTGTCTCCTACAACCCATAATCACAGCAACCTTTAAAACATACACTTCAGGCTGGAGAGATAGCTCAGTGGGGTTAAGTGCCTGTCTGACAAGTGCAAGGTTCCTGTTACCAAAACAGAAACAAAAACAAAACACACAACAACATATGTTGCTTCTTGTGGGCCCTTGGTCGCCTCCAAGTCTATTTGGATTTATCTTGGCCCCTGCAAGGCTTTCGTTTCATCTTTCATTCCTTCTGCCTGGAATCCTCTTCTCCCCCAGGTGTGGCTTGTGTCTGACATCAGTGGTCAGATTCCTCTTCCTCACCTGGTCCTTTTAGGCTTAACTCCACAGTAGCAGTTGAAAATAGCTGGTAGGGTGGAGGCATCCGAGCTCATTGCTGAGTTGAGCTGTGTCTCTGTCTCTTGACATCTTCCCAGCAGCCCCAGGAGGGGGGTTTGGGATGGACTGGTTTGGCTGGTCCCCACCTGATAGCACATTGTCTACACTGCTTCACTGCCATGTTGTAGAAAGTACACAGAACCCAACACCGGGACCTAAAATGTGCAGGGTATCTCATGAGAACCTGGGCTGTTGTGGGGAGGTCCTTTTGTTAAAGCAGTGCTTTCCACCCTTGCCACCCAACCAGGGTGCCTGCTAAAATGTATTCTGACTAGAGCCAAAGAGCATCTTATAGCTGGAATAGAGCCTGGGAGCCCTGAGAGCATGGATGGGCAGGTCCCTGGTCCCTGCTGATCTGAGATTCTGGATCAGCCAAAGTGCTGTCTCTGCACAATGGAGGAGGGTTTGCTGTCACCCCTCTGGTTATGCCATTTTGGGTTGGTCACTATACCACTCTGACTTTCGTTTCCTCCACCAAGGCTTTCCTCAGTGTGGATGTGCATAGCCCTCAACTCCTGCACAAAAGTAGCTGCTTAGCGCATGGGAGTCTGCATTGCTTTGTGCCGGGCTCTCCCTTGGTGCATATGTGTGCATATGTGGGCTTGTGTGTGTGTGGGTGCTCTGTCTTCAAGAGTCTTATCTGCTTGTCTGGGCATGCATGATGCTGCCCGTGACAGGGCCAGGTTTGATAGCAACTGGGCCTCAGCCTGGCAGGGTAAGAGCATGCCTGCTTGGCTCACGGAAGATAGCAGGGCAGAGATTGGACATGGGCGTCTGGGCTGGTGGTGGTAGAAGACCTGCTTAGTTCTGATGTCAGAGGGCAGTAATGACAGATGGCTTTGGGATGGCACTGCTGGGTATGGCATTCATGGGAAGTGGGTGAAGCCCACACTGTGATCACACATTGTGCCAGCCCCTGGCTCGCAGCTAGGGTGTCAGCTGGGATGGTGCTGAGGGCCCACACGTTTTTACAATGAGACAGGAGTCTTGGGATGAGAACTTGATATGACCACACATGGGTCAGATCTTCGGGGCATTAAGGGCTCCAAACTGCCCATCTGCAGGAGTTCAGAGCAGGAAGACACAGATGGGCTGGGATATGCGACAAGTGCAATTTTTTAAGATAGTTTGAGACATCTATGGTTTGGTCAAGAGTGAGTTTAGCGATCCGATTGACCTTGAACACATGTGATCCTACTGCTTAAGCCTCCTGAGGGCTGAGATTACAGGTTGTTGTGCTAGGCCCCTAGCAATTCAAAACTTCAGTGGAGGGGCATTGTTTTTCATGGAGCTGTCTGAAGGATGCAGGGTGGGAAGGCTAATTCCTCTGTAGGGGTGCAGGGCAGCTTTGGTGATGAACTCAGCAAGATGAGCCCAATGAAGTGCAGGCTGGCTTTCTGGGGCAGCTGTCACGAGTGTAGTGTGCCTTTCTGGCTGGTGGTTGGCATCTGTGGTGGTGAGGCGTGGTGTTCCTTGGTTCAGCCTGGCCGGGCCTACTTGGTGCCAGCAGCAGGCAGCCTCGTTTGTGCTCAGACACCTTGCAACCCTGAGGGTGGCCAACTCTGCTTCGTGGGAAGGGTAGAAGGTGGCTGCCAGGTGGAGTACTTTGGGGAAGGCAGAAGTGTGTGTGTGGCCTGTAGAGGCTGGCTGGGCTTCGAGCTGGTCCTGATCCCTAGGAGCCGGGCCTGGAGTTGGTGGTGGTGATGTGTCCCGTCCTCCTCCTGGTAAGAGTGAGGAAGACACTTGTAGGTGCTGAAGTCAGGGACAGAGCTGAAAGCTGCACCAGGCCTTTCGGGATACTTGTCCAGGGCAACAGGGCCAAACAGTGCCTTGAAGGGTGAAGAGAAGGGCTCCCTTCCTCCTCACCCAGGCACAGGGCTCTTCCTTGTTGGGAGGACAAGTGGGTCACCAGCTGCGACACCCCACAGCGGTATTCAAGGATGGCTGTAAGTGCACTGAGGATGGTGGGCCTGGCTGGCTGTGGGTTGGAATGAGTCGGGCTGCACAGATGGTACTTCCTAAAGTTTGGTGTGCGGGAAACACCAGGTGGAGGAGTTAAACCCAGTCCCACATACACCCATGTCCCGGATCTGGAGACTGGGGACCCATTTAGAGCCACTGAGGTGGAGTGATGAGACATGCTGCCTCAGAACTTTACTGATGTTACTGCTGGGCAGAGTGGTACATGTCTGTAATCTTAGGTATAGTACTTGGGAGGCTGAAGCAAGAGGATCTCATTTGAGCCCAGCCAGGCCAAGTTAGTGAGACCTTGTCCTGAAATAAAAATGAAAAGGGCTTGGTTGTAGAGCATGTGTCCACTACACACAACCCCCTGGGTTTAGTCTACTCTTCTGCAAAACAAAATGTTTCCTTATTTTTAGTTAAAAGAAAAAACCCAAAAAACCTTATAGTGGTAAAATACATGAACGTGAAATTTATCACTGGAACCATTTTTAAAGTATCCTCCGTACAGCCTTAAACACATCCCACTGCCATGCAGTTGGTCTCACCCTGTGGCTCAGGACTTGGTGTCCTCCCAGGTGGAGGCTGCTGCCCTAGGGCCCTGTGCCCTAGGGACTTCAGGCACTCAGCCAGTGGGCTTTGGGGAGGTGCTCCTGGCTGTCTGTCCCCAAGGGCCCTTGCACTCAGCTTACCAGAGAAGGTGGGCCCAGGGTGGCACCCATCCACTTGGATGCTTCTGTAAAGGGACAGGATGAGCTGGATGGGGCTTCCTTCAGCAATGTCCACCTGGCCCCAAGCCACAGGAGAGAGCTAAGGAAGCCCCCACGGGAGGCCACAGTCAGCTGTCCTGCTGTGCAGTGCACAGCTGGAATGGGCAAGGACAGGACTGCAGGGGAGACCCTGTGACACGCGGACGTGCTGTAGAGCAGTGTGAACCTGGGTGGGAAGGGCATACCGGAAGCCCAGGCCACCACACACAGCCCCCCTGTGCACAGGGCACCTCTTCTAACTGGCACTTTGAGCCCTGGCCATGCTGCTTGCTCACCTGAAGGCTCATCCTCCAGGTTTGCAGGATGGGGACAAGGTGCTCCTGGTGCGCTTGTCTGTGGTGGCCCTTCATGCCAACAAACCTGAGAGAGAAGGGGTCCAGCACAGCCATGGCAGGATAAAGGAGGGGCAGGGTCAGAGCTTCCTGTTGAGGACCTCGCCTTCGAGTGTCCATGTGGTTGTGGGGACCCTTGTAGTGGGTTCAGCCATTTCCTGTCAGCCAAGGGCAGGGGCTTGGAGAGGGTACAGGAGTGTCAAGGCTCACACTGGACAGAGGGCAGCTCTAGTGGGGTGGTCACAGCTAAGCCTGGCTTCCCAGGAGGGCCAGACCCCATGGGCCTAGAAAGTGCAGAGGGGTATGTAGATTTTATAACTGGGGACCATGGCAGGGTGTATGTAGATTTTATAACTGCTTCCTAGTGGAAGATGTCATCTGGGGGCTGACGGAGGGCTAACTTTTAGAATCTGCCAAGTGAGAACATTAGAGACAGGTTCCAGCACAGGCAGAGGCCAGCACGGAGCCTTGGGTAAGCCAGCAGCATCTTCTCTGGCCAGGAAGTGGAGCATGTGCTGGCCTCTGAGACCCTGTCATAGCCCACACGGGCAGGAGCTGATGTTGAGGAGGAAGCCACCATCTGGCAGCGCTGCCCCCAGAGCCCTGGTGGGGTCTGCTGTCTGGCACAGAGCAGGTCAGGCCCTGTGGCTGGCTGGTGAGATGTGGCCAGTGTTTCTCTTTGGTTGTGGGTACTGTAGGCAAGAAGGCAGTGCCACTGACTCCATACAGGGCAGGGTTGATGGCTTAGATGACTGCCACTAGCCTGTGTCACACAGCATGGGCAGTGTGCCCAGCTCAGGACAGTCACAGCCTGATGTTGTTCATTATAAACGCTTCTGGGATCCTGGTGGGTTTTGAAAGAAAGAGTTGCAGAAGCATGGCCAGACCAGAACCTGTCCTTTGTTCTTCTCTTCGCTCACCTCCTGATCCTCTGGGAGATCTCCCGTTGGACTCGACTGCCCTGCATTCTTGCTGTGATAAATCACACCACCCTCCTGGGTCCAGTCCTTAAGGTGGGGCTGGCTGGCTTCAGAGAGGCTGGCAGGGGGAGTCTGTTCATGGAGCAGGGCCTGCTTTCCCCTTCCATGGCCAGCTCTCCAGCAGCAGCCCCCTGGACTTCCGGTCAGTGCTCAGGTGTGGCGCCTGGGCAGAAAGCAGCTTGCCCTGCTACTGAGTGCCTGTGCTGCCGGCACCTCTCCCCCCGCGGGGCCGGGTGGCACTGAGTGGTGGCTGGGAGAATGAGTGCGCATTTCGGGCAGTTACTTTCTGAAGTGGCTTTGGCGGTTGACTTTAAGGAAGAGGCCTCTTAGCAGAAGGAAAAGATTGAGGGAGTTCGACGGTTTCCTCCTATCAATAGACCCCATGTTTCTGGCCTCTATTCTTGCAGGAACAGGCTTGTGCTCAGTTGTGACAGAGTGGCGGTTAGCTCTGTGGGTGGGAGGTGCTGTGTGCACCTGTCACCTGTAGTTACCACCTAGGAAAGGCACCAGCTAGCTCTCCCAGAGCACCCTCCTGGGCCCAGGCCTGAGCCGTGTTGTGGTCTATGCAGGAGGAGCTGGGCAGCCTGGACATGCAGTCCTAAGGGCACATGCTGGCTGTGACAGAATGGCCAGTGTGGAGGACCTGGGAGCACAGCAAGTGCTCTTGGTAGGGTCTGGCTGCCCCACAGCCACAGGCAGGTGTGCCCTCCCCACATCCTCCATCCCTGGGCAAGTCAGGCCTGACCTTGGAACAGAGTGTCCTGGGAAGGGCATTGCTAGGGCTGATGGAATTGTGCCCAGTGGACCCTTGGGGTGTGAACGGGGTGTGTGTGAAACCAATCTGACCCCTGGCTTTTGTCCCCGTAGGAGGACATGGCTGCACATGTGGGCGCCTCGCGGACACCCCAGGAGGTGATGGAGCACTATGTGAGCATGTACATCCATGGGAATCTGGGCAAGGCCTGCATTCCTGACACCATCCCCAACCGTGTCACTGACCACACATGCCCCAGTGGCGGCCCCCTCTCTCCCAGCCTCACCACGCCGCTGCCCCCACTTGACATCTCGGTGGCTGAGCAGCAGCAGCTGGGCTACATGCCCCTTCGGGATGACTATGAGATTGAGTATGACCAGGATGCGGAGACGCTCATCAGCGGCCTCTCAGTGAACTATGATGATGATGATGTGGAGATTGAGCTGAAGCGTGCGCACGTGGACATGTATGTGCGCAAGCTCAAGGAGCGGCAGCGGCGTAAGAACATTGCACGTGACTACAACCTGGTGCCTGCCTTCCTGGGCAAGGACAAGAAGGAGAAGGAGAAGGCGCTGAAGCGCAAGATCACCAAGGAGGAGAAGGAGCTGCGGCTGAAGCTCAGGCCGCTGTACCAGTTCATGTCGTGCAAGGAGTTTGATGACCTGTTCGAGAACATGCACAAGGAGAAGATGCTACGTGCCAAGATCCGCGAGCTGCAGCGCTACCGGCGCAACGGCATTACCAAGATGGAGGAGTCAGCAGAGTATGAGGCAGCGCGACATAAGCGCGAGCGACGCAAGGAGAACAAGAGCCTGGCTGGCTCAAGGAGGGGCAAGGAGGACAGCAAGGATGGTGAGTTTGCGGCCATTGAGCACCTGCCCGGTTTCGAGCTCCTGTCAGACCGCGAGAAGGTGCTGTGCAGCTCCCTGAACCTGAGCCCGGCGCGCTATGTGACCGTCAAGACCATCATCATCAAGGACCACCTGCAGAAGCGGCAGGGCATCCCCTCCAAAAGCCGCCTGCCCAGCTACCTGGACAAAGTCCTAAAGAAGCGAATCCTCACGTTCCTTACCGAGTGTGGGTGGATATCACGGGACACGTCCTGAGGTGGCCATGACAGCTGGGAGCCAATGGCTTGGGGAGGGGTTGCTCCCTGGTCTTTTTTGCTCTTTTTAAAAAAATCGAATTCCTTTTTAAGGTGTAAAGTCTTCTTGCAGTCCTCTGCCAGCAGCAGTAGCGGCGGGCTTATAGTGGATCTCAGGAGACAAATGCCTGGCAGCTCCCTCTGGAGAATGTGACAAGGCTGGACGGTGTCCTGGTGTTCCGCGAGCCTCCTTTCCTTTGGTGCAAAAGCTGTTGCTGAGGGTGCCGGGAGTGATGTGCCCTTGCGGGCCACCAGGCCATTGGCTTTTCCTTGGTCGCACAAGCTCTTCTCAGGTGGGGCTGCTAGTGCCCTTTTCTGAGCCCACTGCTGCCCCGGGCACTCGGCACTTTACAGAGAGGCAGGCTGGGCAGGGCCCTCTGCACGCAGCAGTAACTGCCACGACTCTCTATAGACGCCTAGGAAGCCCTTGTTTGCACACAAATGACACTGCGCACTGGGCAGCACCCAGGCCCTCCCCTGGGCCCTGGCTGCCTCCCTTGCAACACCTCGGTCACCACTAGCAGGAGGGTGGGGGCCACTGGCTTCCTGCTGCCTGCTGCTGATGCCCCTGTGGTGCATTCTACCTGGAAGTCCCCTTGTGAAAGCACACGCCGAGTCCTGTGCTAGCGTCCTCAGGGTTTCCGCCACAGCTAAAAGTACCCTTTCCACTGAAAAGGTGTGACCGCTAGCCAGGCTAAGTGAATTATTTAGGGTATGGTCAGGCCTGCTGCCCACCAGCCGAGCAGAGCCCTGGGCAGTATGCACAGTTGCTGGTGAGGGCAGACCACCCTGAAGAGCCTCGGTGTGCATGTGCTGCTGCTGGCTCCATGTGGCATCAGAAACGGCTTGATGCTAGGGCTCTTTGGACCTGCCTGCTACCTTTCTACTAAACCTGCAGAAGTCGCTCGTTTGCCTGCAGCTCAGGGTTCTGCTAGGGCTGGGCTCCAGGGACCCTGGAGTGACCACAGACCCTGCCCTTTCCTTCCATGCTTGGCCTGCCCTGGCCTCCTTAGCTATAAGAGCCTGTTCACCTCTAGAACACATGGGCTTGAAGTTACAAAAGTTAAATTAAACTGAAGTGAAAGAAAATGAAAAACACCTCCTCATTTCCAAGGACTTGATTATGTGCCTTTTCTTTTTACATCCTGTCCCCTAGGGTAAGTTCTTCAGTGTTAAATAAAACATTTCAGACACTGCAGATGGCTTTAGCTGTGAAGTACATGGCAGGCATGTGGCCAGGCCCAGGGCCCATCCCCATGCCAGAGCAGTGAGCACTGTGCTTGTTCCAGGACCAGCTCCACACTGCTCCCTGCAAGACTAGCATGCTTGCCACCCGTACAGCTGGTGCATGGCTGACAGAAGTGCAGCCTAGCCCCATGTCATCCTTGGAGTCAAATCTCGAAGCTTCTAGGGTGCATCCCAGCCACTGCTCTTGGGCTGTGTGGGAGCCCAAGGCAGAGAGCCACTAGCTTCCCCTTCTTGGGGTCCCCAGGTTTTTTATACCAGAATCCTAGTTTGAAGAGGTTTGGGCCTAGTCTCCATTAGCTTGAGAAGCAGAGGCTCCTGCATGTGGGCTGGGCCGAGCCTTTCAGTGTGCTTTTGCAGGCTGGTAGTGTGTATGTGTGTGTATATTTTTGATGGTATGAAGAATTTATTTAGGCTTGACTGTTTTAAAACACCACAGTGAATGTATAATTTATGTTGAGATACTGTGACAAGGGAAAACTAATTCTCGGACGGATGCCTGTCATCCTGCCTGCTCCAGCTTCGTCACGTCAGTGCTTACCTCTGCTGTCAGCTCAGAGCCTGAAATGTTTCTATGTAATTCTCACAACAAGTCTGCTACCATAATCCCATGGAATGGAATGAGGTCCTTCCCAAATTTAACTCTGAGTTGAAAAAGGCAGTGCTCTTGGGAGGCCAGCATTCCAAGAATGTATTCAAAGCTGTAATTCCAGCTATGTTTCTATTCTTTTACATATTAAAGAGGTTGAGAACAAAACACTGTCACTGCTTGCTTCCTCTGTCCCTCAAAACCAGTGTCTGAGTCCATGTCTAAACCCAGCACAGAAGATGGCAGAGTTCTTGGGGAGCCAGTGGTTGTCAAAGTCCTACAGGTCGGCAAGAGACCCTTAGCTCTGCTCCTCCATGGCAGTCCACACTGACGTGTCACACTGCGGTGTCCATGAGTAACTGGAAGACGTCCTCCTGTTAGTGGAGGCAGCAGGTAACTGAAACATAAGTTAGTCCCTGTCAGGTTGGTCCTGGGACCCTGACGCACAGGGATGCCCAAGTCCCTTCTAGAAGATTATGTGGTTTGCATAACCTATGTGTGTTCCCTGGAAACTAACACCCATGAGCTAAGTGTGGGCACCACACACTGGTGTTTGGGGGTTAACAAGAGGCCTGTCTGCTCAGTACAGTTGTAACTGGGTTCTCTTAGTTTTGCCTTGCAGCTGGTTGAATGTGCAGGTGTGGGGTACAAGGACACACAGAATGGACTGCTTTTGGGTTATGGCTCTGGCATTGCAACTAGCTGGAAAGGGGAGGAGGGCACAGGTCCACAGAACTGGTGAGTCACTCAGGTCCCCTTTGTGGATTAATGACCTGTGTACACATGGGTCCCTAGTATAGGAATGGGCACCGCAGGACTAGGCTCTTCCTGTATGCTAGCTGCCACTAGTTCAGCTACTTTGGATAAAATAATTCGGAGCAGATTAAAGAGAATGGAAGCAGTAAGAATGAAGACTTTATCTATGGCACTGTTACTTGCATCTTTCAAGTTGCTAGTGAGCTCTGTAGGCTCTGCCCCACCCGAGGCAGTCTTGCCCTTCTTGCTTAGTACTGGCGGTGGGCGCTTCTCTCTCTCGTGACAGATGCCTACCTGCTTGCTCACCCTCTCCCTCAATGTTAATGTAAAAAAAGTCCAGTCCATCAAAGACAAGGCGCTCTAGCCTTGGCTTCACCTGAAGAGGCTGTGCCAGGCAGCTCAGGGCCTGATGGGACAGAGGAACTATCCTGCTGGCCTTGGGCTAAAGGATCAAGTTGTTAGCAAAAAGTAGAAAAAAACAGTCTTTTAATCCTCTTAAAAATTTAAAATTAAGCATGGACACAAAGTGTTCCACACACACATAGTCATGTTTGAGAAGGCCCACCTTAGCTGGGCCACATCCTGAGGTGGTAATTCAGTGACAGAATCAGGGCAGGGGACTGATGGGCAGACAGTCTTGGCAAGGTAGAGGTACTGAATGCCTTACAGTTCACACACTGTCTCCACAGAATAGCCCAAGGCTACACCCGAACCAAACCATCTGTTCCCTCGGTTCTCAGACATCAGGGCATATTTCTTCGGCAAGAGAAAGGGGTCTTGCCTCAACTGTGGACCCGCATGTGGGTGGGGTGGGCAGAGACTGGGCCCGGGTGTGGCAAGGCAGCCAACACAATTCCCAGAGACCTTTTATTTGTTCAAAACACTTTATGATCACCAGAGTTTGGATACAGTGCTACTCCAGGCATTGAAGCCCCCACAGCCCTGGCCTTCTTTAAGTGTGCAGATGAGTGACCGGTGGCACAGGACAGCAGTGAGCAGACACCAAATCGATTCTTGAGCCTGTGTGGGTGCTGTCTTCCCCTGGTTCAGCCCACTTTTTCCTGCTTCCGACCAGTCTGGGCACAACACAGGTCATAGGTACACACACAGGAGAGAAGGTAACCCTTCAGGAGTCACAGCGAGGGATGCCAGACCCAGCACTGGGGCGCAGCTAGGCTTCCTTTGCCACCCCCACCAGTGCGGGCCGCAGTGTGCGCCCATGCAGCTTGTAGCCCACCTTGCTGACCAGTGCCACGGTGCCTGGCTCCTTCCCCTCCATGTGTGTGTGGAACAAGGCCTCGTGTTCGTAGGGGTCAAACTTGGCTCCGACGGGGTCTAGCCTGAGCAGGCCATGCTTGGTGAATACCTTCTGCATCTGCAGCTCAGTCATCACCAACCCCTCATACAGGCTCTTCAGGTGAGGGTTCTCGTCTCTGATCTCTTCTTTTGGGACACTCTGGGTAGCCTTTTCCAGAATGTCCGCCACTTCCAGCAAGTCCTTGCAGAAGCCCTGGATGCCTAGTGAGAGAGATGGGAAGATGGTTGGCACTGGGGATCAGCCTTTGTGCAGATCACCAGAGCTATGCCCCACAGGCTTGCGCCCTCAGGGACACCTAGCAAGTCATCTGCATCTGCCTGCCTGTAAGTCTCAGTGCCCCACAGTTCAAACTGCAGAAGCTTTGTGGGATGAGAGTGGTGCTACTTATGTGACTAAGAAAGGGAGCAAGGAGGCAGGGAAAAGTGAGCCTCAAATGCCCTGGAGGTCTGGCCACAGGGGACTAGAAGCTGAGTATGACAACCACCGAGGCTCAAAGGAAGACACAGGCAGTCACTGAGCAGAGCGAAGGGCAAGCAGCCTGCTCTGCCACGACCTGAAGAGCCTGAAAGGGAAGGAAGACACCAGGGGGCAGAGGCGACAACAACAGGCACGTGATCTGCAGCAGCACGGTGAGACCCCCTCTGTCCTCTCAGGCAAGCCAGTAACCTCCCATCCTGAGCCTGGGTCCCTCATCTGTCATACAGCGAGTGACATCTCCCACTTATGTGCAGGTGACAGCAGACACCTAGGTGGTCTGACAACCAGCACAGGCAGAGCATGTCTGTGTGCACACACACACACTTGCTCAGGATTGGCTGCAACACTGCTGCTAGTACCGAGCAGCTGCATGGCAAATAAGGAAGCCTCAGAGATCTCAACCATAGGATGGGCAGGGAGGGCCAGGGCGCCTGGGGACAGCACATCAGGACTTCTGCCAGATTCTGCTTCTCTGCTGAGAAGACAGAAGCCGACCACCATGGCTGCAGGTGGAACAGGATCCCCACAGGGATGACCGTAACAGCATACCTCACCAGTGGGCCACACTTTCTGAGCTCTCTGTGGGATGCGACATTGTCTATGTCACCCTCCTGTTTCTCCTGACACCTTCCCTCCAACTTGTCCCCACCTGGGGGTACCCTGTCCCTGCCTTGCTCTGTGATGCTGCTAGATGGGCAGCTTTCCCTACACCTGTCTCCAGCTGCCTCCCAGACCCCGCACCATGGTGTTCACCATTACCATACAACTTTGCCTCCTCTATCAGTTTCTGGCTTCTCTGCCTCAAGTTCTCGGTGTCTGCCAGAGCTCGTTTATATTTTTCCTAAAAAAGGAAAAAGAAATTTACCTGAATTATTGAACAAAAACCAAATTCATAGACAAGCCATCCTGATTTAAAATTGATTATACCACAAACTCCAAGTTAAAATACAAATAAAACCTGTTACTACTTAGAGATTAAAGACAAACAGGACGCTGAACACTGCCACAGCTGTGTCTGCACTCCTAGCAAGCAGGACTGCAGCGCGGCTCCCAGTCTTCTCCCAGTATAGAGGGACAAGGACAAGATGGAGATCCTTAGGCTCCAACACCCACTCTCAGCCCCCTTTGGGAAGAACACTAGTTTCCCGGCAGAATGTTCCCTTTCCCTAGGCCTGTGCCTCATGGAGAGGACAGGAGGAGGGACTCTGGTGGGAAGCTGCAGCAGCCAAGCATGGATGACAGCTGTTCTTTCTAAACTTAAACCTCAGTGTTCAGGTTGAGTGTAGTGCTGGCCCTTTGCAACGAGCAAGTGGGTTTTGGGGTGCAGTCTGGGGACTTGGTCTTTAAAAAGGTTCACCATGACTGTCTTAGCCCATTAGGGAGTAACGAAAGGAGTCCCGAGCAGGCTTGGGAGCCACCTCTGTTCTCCCTGGCCTGGGTGCTCATTCACACACCTCTGCCCCAGGCAGCTGACCTTGAGCATTTACCGAGGGACTCCTGCTTGTCTTCAGGCACCCGCAGCAGTGGCCGAGAGGCTCCCTTCAGGCTGCCTGCTGACAACTCTGGCTCTACAACCTGGTCTCTAGCTCCCTTCCCTTTCTGTGCCTCAGCTTCATCTCTGAACAGGCCTGGGGAACGCTTCCTCACAGGAATGCAGGGAGCTCAGCACAGACCAGAGCAAAAACCTAAAGTGCTCAAGAGGTTCAACCTGGGCCACTTCTGCTTTCCCAATGAGTAACGTCTGTGTTCACACCCCCAACCCGTACCTAAAACCTCTGGCTCCCTTCCCAGATGCCGCTTACACACCGAAACAAGCTGTGAAGGCCACCTAAGTCCTAATGGTCACTACAGCAACCCCTCTTGCAGGGACAGAGCCATGCTGGACTAGGTTATGGCCTCTGCCACCTTGGGCAGTGGACAGTGGCTGATGCTGCTGGTCATATGGCCCAGGTCCTTACCACAGTCTCTTTGAGCTGCTCCTCCAACCGGCCCTTCTCTTCCAGTAGGACCTTATCCATGGTGGAAGGCTCAGGCTTTGGCTCGCTGGGCCGTGTGTCCTCCTCCAGGCCCTGGCCATTGCTCTTCTGTTTTGCAGCGGTGCACAGCAGCCTCGGAGAGAGCCTGGAGCAAAGTGCATGTGCTACGCATCAGCACGGGCCTTGTGCGTGTTACAACCAGACACGTGACTTTAGAGATAGGGAACAATTCTAGATTATCTGCTACTGACTTTGGGAGAAAAGATTTATCTCTGCTCTCTTAAAAGCAGTAGATTATGACACCGGTGGATTGTGATGGACAAAATCAGTTTCTGCAAAACAATGTTCTGGTGTGCAACATACACGGCAACACAACACACAAGGGACAGTGGCCATGCTGCATGGCCCAC
>PVKA01012604.1:0-20432 GCA_004027165.1 Ctenomys sociabilis | reverse complement strand
TCAAGCAGCTACTTATTCTCAGGCCCAGGCTGATTCTGCTTATACAGATGGACTGGGCAGAAATCAAGCCCAAACAGCACGGTGTGGAAAAGGTGTGATTTCTGTCTACAGATAAGTTACTTGGGGCACGCGGCTCTCAGCTTGGGCTAGGGTACTACACAAGAGGAAGGAGCACTGCTGGCTGTAGGGAAACAGATGGGGGCGAGCTACAAGGAGCTCCAAAGCAAACCCCGCAAGAGACTTTCAGCTTCTGCAAGCTGAACTCCACAGGCCAAGACCCAATGATGACAGAAGGCCACACAAATCATTTGTGACAGAGCCTTGAAGCCCCGCCTTCTTACCCCGGACCAGTGGGGCTCTTAGTCCAATCAGTGAACTACTGAGACAGAATCAAATATGGTGAATGTTTACAGTTACAGTTAAGAGAGACTGCCATTAACTGCTGAAGGATCTTCCTCCCCTTTCAGCACACTTGTTCCACCCTTGTCCCATCCTGCAGCTGTTTACAGTAATTTCTGTCAAGTAAAAACATGCTATTGTGTCCTCATCCACCTGACTCACTGGATCTGACACTGATTTCTCACTTTTCCCCAAAGTCAAAAGGACCATGAAGGGGAAATATTTTGAATCCATTCAGGGCACTCAAGCAACCACAACTCAATGAAACTCTTAAGAGGACTGCCACAACAACTGCAGAAAGTGGCTTCAGAAACGATGGGCTGAGTGTGCTCCTGTTCAAAGCCAGGATAGAAGCTGGGCCAGTGGCTCCCACCTGTAATCCCAGCCCTTGGGGGGGAGGAGCTGAGACAGGAGGAATACTTGAGTCTGCGGCCAGCCTGGGCTACTCAGTGAGTTCAAGGCCAACATTGCAAAACTATCTCAAAAAGACACAAAAACAGAACAAAACAGAGCACAAGGAGGAAGATTCATGGTAATGTGTCTTAAACTGTTATATTTCAAAATTTAAATATTCACTCTATTTTTTGAACAGCTGTCATTTAATAGCAATACATCTGGAGCAAAATATTATGTCTGGCAAACATCAGAGTGTACTCACATAAATACAAACTAAGGTGTCACAAGGGAATTCAAGGGGACCTCCAGCTACATGTGGCCTACTGCTTTACAGCACATGACTACACAAAACATGATCTGCTTTTATACAGACAAATTAGGAATGCTCGTTTCTTAGGCCTGAAAAAGGGAGGGGAAAGATCTATTGTAATGTTACCAAGTGGGTGAAATGAACTTTTGATTATATTTTTAATTCCAGTTTTTAGAAATCTAAAAAGGAATCTGAAAAGACATTGAAGGAGCCAGGGAGATAGCTCAGTTGAATAAGCATTTACTTGGCAAGCGCAAGGGGCCTGAGTTTAATCCCTGGGTCTGCAAAAAAAGAAAAAAAGTAACCACCATACTCCTCAGTCATGTTACTTAGGGACTACTGGATAATGAAGACATTGAGAGTGCTGGGGTTTTTGTTGTTTTAAAACAGGGATCTTAAGGGCTGGCCAGGGAGCTCAGTGGATTACAGTGTCAGCTTAGGAGCTAGGGTTCTGTGCCAGCCCCACTCCCAGGATGCACTGAGATAGGATTGAGACTGGGCATGGTGGCACATGCCTATAATCCTAGCCCTTGGGAGACTGAGAACAGGAGGATCACTATGAATCCAAAAGTGTTTAGACTTTGTACTAAATACATAAAAAACAAAAAAACAGGGATCTCTGGGTCATGGAGATAGTTCAGTGGTCTAAGTGCCTGCCTAGGGAAGGCAAGGACCTGGTCTTGATCCCCCATACCACATGCTGTGCCCTGAGCTTGCTACCAAGACTGGGTGTGGTGGCACATGCCTTTAATCCCACTGCTGGGGAGGCTGAGACAGGAGGATCACTATGAGTCTGAGCTATGTAGTGAGACCTTGTACCAAATACATAAAAACCAAGCCAAACCATAACAACAAAACCAAGCAGGGTTCTCAAGGCTGTCCTTGAACTTGTGTGGCAATCCTGCTGCCTTGGGTTTCTCAAGCACTGGGATTATAGGTGTGTGCCACCATGTCCAACTTTGAGAGGATCTTTAATCTGGCCTTCTCTATGAGCAGCTCCCACCCCTGGGTGTGTCAGTCACAGTCACACTGACTTCCTGCAGTTCAGCTCTGCTCTGCAGACCCTTTCTTGATGCATGGTCAACAGAGGGTCTACTAGTGGCACCAGGTGGGGCCAGGAGTCAGGGCTGGCCCATGTCACACAGGGAAACTGAGTCCCAGACTTTTTACTCAAGTATCCCAGGAATGTTGCTCTTTTGCCCTGCTTTCCTTCTTTTAATCTATGAAGCTAGCGCTCCCCTCTTACCTATCTATCACCTCTACTGGAAGGGCTCCTACCTCACATGCTTGCTTGCACCCGGTAAGTAAGCTACTGGCAGCCTAGCTCTCACCATGTCCTTTCTACCCACAGTTTTTCGCAGCAGTTTCTCCTTTCATTAACAATTTGCTTCTACACCAATTCCTCAATGGACTACTTCAGAACACTAACTATACTAATTTTGGAGGCAGGACTTCCAAAAACCAGAAACCACAAGTTAAAACAATGAGAGGGCTGTCTCGGAGACCCTCGGAGTGGGGTCACCATTTGTCTAAACAACCTTCTCTGTGCCCGCCGCGGAGGAGGCTCTGCTGCCCTTCTGCCACTCGGGCAGAAGGGGAGTGGGAATGCCACGCACAATGGAAAACTAGACAACAGGTGCCTCGGTCACGCGGAATTTTCCCGAGCAAGTCCCGATTAATAAGATGAGTTTTCTGTCCAGGCCACACCCGGCTGGGTTCTGCCTCGGTGCGCGACCTGCTAAGTCCTGGTATTTCTGGTTGGTTGTTTTATTCAACTGGAGACACCGAGGCCATCTCTGTGTCCGGGCACTGGTGCAGCTCACAGACGTGAGCGAGGTGTCGCCGCAAGCACGGGCTGCACGCACACGAAGGCTGAAGGACCTTCGGCTATCAACGTGCCTGCGGCCCCCGTTGCCCGCGTTTCCGGTCCAGGCGGCTGGCTCGTGTGCTCCCGAGCCTCAGGCACACACCACACGGCTGCAGAATAGGAGCCGCGGGGCCGGGGCTCCCGGGGCCTCGGAGCTAGTCCTCAACCGGGTCAGGAGCCCCGAGCCGGGACGCCCAGCTCTGGGAAAGAGCGTCCCACGGGCCTGGCCGCCGCCTCCAGGACCGCGGCCGGGAAAGGTCGGAGCAGGAGAGGCTGTGCGAGGGGCTGCTGCTCCCTGCTCATCCCAGGGAACCCTAGAGCCCCTTACCTGAGACACAACGACAAAGCCGGCAGACTTCGGTGCGCCAGCCTCACACAGCGAGCCGCCATCACTACAGTCGCCGCCGCCGTCAATGCGCACGCACTGAGCTTGCGTGGGGCCGCTGCGCCGACTTCCCGCCCAACTGCTTCCACTAAGCCAATCTACGACTGCCTTTGCAATGATTGGCAGACACTAGTCACCAATAATTGCGAGTCATGATGGAGAAAGTTTCTGCTCCCCCCCGTGGGCGGGACCTGAAGCTTCCGGCTGCCCCCGAAGATGAGGAGGTGAAAGGTAAAGGGATAGAGGGCGGAGCCTCGTCTGGGCGGGGCTAGGTCCGGGCGCGAGCCAATGGGCAGGGCGGGCTCGGGGGCGGGGCGCACGTGGCGGGTTGGGGCATCGCGGCTGCGTCCCTGGCGAGGGGATCGCGTAGCTTGCTGGCCTAGCTGCGTTTGGGGCCACCGCATCCTGCTTGTGTAAGTGTAGTTTCCCCATCGAACTATGGGGAAAATCCGCGGACGCAGCATCCCAAGTATCTGGAAATTAAGGCCACAAGAGTCTGGGAAACCTCTCACCTGGTGTCACTGTCCTGGTGAGGAGGAGGGTGAGGGGAGGGACGGGGTCTACATCTCCTTTGAATTGGGGAGAACCGAAGCAACCCCTGGGTGGGTGGGTGGGGCGAAAGGGACACAGTGTCAACAGGTTTGATGTTGCATGATGGGAGTGAGGATGTCTGTTTTATCACCGACCTTTTTATCACAGTAAGACAATGTACAACAGAAATAATGTGCTGTTTAGGAAGAGTTTTGGACCCCATGGACGCGCATCAGAAGACGTACTTGTTAATCTGTAGATTTTTTTTTTTTTTTTTTTTGAGACAAGGTCTCACTATGCAGTTCAGGCTGGCCTTGAAGTCACTCTGTATCCCAGGCTGTCCTGGAACTCGGCCCGGCCTAATCTGTATATTTTATCCCAGAAAATTTCAAACATGTTCAGACGAAGGGAAAATGGCCATCACCTCCATGATATTAAGTAGCTTTGGGTGAGGTCTTTGTATTCTGTTGCATTTCTCCAGGAGTGCTGCTGGTTCTCTGCGTTCTGCTGCTGGGGATAGAACTTCCTTTGCTTGGCTCCCATTAAAACCAGCTATGCTCTGGGCCTGTGGCACACACCTGCCCTATAATCCCAGTGTACGGGATGCCGAGGCAAGAGGATCAAGCTGACTTAAGAGGCCAGCCTGGGCTACAGAGCAAGACTGCCATCCCTGCCCCCACCCAAAAAAAGCCTGAAGAACAGTAACAAAAATCCATTTGTTTACCTGGTGCTGCTGCTGGCCAGGTGCTGTGCCACCTCCAGAATGTGTGGTGTTGTACTGGACAGATGATCCAGTTTATTAATTAGGGCTGAGGGAGAGGGAGAGGGAGAAGGAGGGAGGGAGAAAAGGCAGTGGGGATGTTAGAGAGGAAATGAGCTCAGAAGACAATTGAATGAATATGTGGAACCTATGTGGATCGTGGTGAAGCAAGCCGACTGTAAAAAAGCTGAGGGAATTGGGATATCCCGGGCATAGGTGATGGTTAAGGTTCTTGGTACTTTTGTTATTGAGTGACGGTAGCCAGGTGGTCATATAAAATGTTCTGATTGTCAGACATGCAAACAAAAGACATGATGGTAAATTCCCAGGGTCAGTATTTTGTGTTAAGAATATTACACTAAACAAACCTGAGGGCAGAGAAAGACTCGCAGTGTTTGAGGCTTGGTGAATGCTTTGGGGCTGGAGACCTATTTGGAGAGGCTAGACATTTCTCAGAATAAAATTTAGAACATTTTTTGTTTCTCACTGTGTGTGATCAGGTTACCTAATTTTTCTTGTCTTCAGTCAGTTTTCCATTCTCTTGGATGTAGAAGAGATGGAAGGGACCGCTTCTTTCCTCTCGGGGAATCGGAGGGAATCACACAGGCACACTGAGTGCTGACCCCCATGGCAGAGGTGCAGCTCCTGTGTCCAGGGACAGACAGGACCTTGTCCTGGAGACCCTGAACTACGGCTCATGCAGGCCGTGCACCTCAGAAGCCATGGCATCTCCTGCTTTGAGGCCTACCAGTGCTGCCACCGCATGGTCATGCAGAGAACTGCTCCAGCTGACCCCCTGTTGGGCACCCCTGGGGCGTGGCCAGGTGGAGCTGAGGCTGCAGGTGTGCGAAGCCTTCTGGATTAGCTCCCTGAGCTCTCATCCAGCCAGCTGGGAGATAGAGGCAGGAAGAGCAGCTAAACAGTGTGCGGAGCACAGCAAGGACAAGGTAGTATTTCACAGGAAAAATGTTCTTCAGAAGATTGTACAGCTGGCTCGACAGCATATTGACTGTGGGCATGATGCTTATGACAGCTGAGTGTGGCCTGTGCCAGGTGCTGGGCTAGGTGCCCCAGAGATGTCCTCTCGTGGATCACCCAAGGATTCGAAGAGGCTGGGCTTGCATTAGGTCATGCTGGCTGAAAAGGCAGTGTGTGCGGGCTTCTTAGTACTGCCCCAGCCTGTGTCAGCGCTAGAGCCAGGCCCTGCATCTCTCTTCTTCACTGCTTGCTGCTCCCCCAGGGGCTGCATTGGGATTCCTTGGCAGTGGTGGACTTCTCTTCCTTTCCTTGAACTTGGAAGAAGGCATGTTCGGAGAGACAGGTGTGATGCAAGAGGGGTATGGTAGCTAGCTCTAAAGGGACGCCAAGGTCTCCCCACACTCTCAGATCTAACCTTGTGCTCTCTGTTCAGGAATTGGTACTGGAAATGAAAGTCCTGGCCAGGTGACCTTGGAACAACAGTCATCTGATCAGTTTGACTTTTTGAGCCCTTTCAAAGCAGCGAATTTTCTCCGGTGGCCACAAAGGTGAAGTCTGATTCGAAGTCCAATTCACCATTGCTGGATTGAACATGGAAGCCCCGAGAGGGATTCTGGGAGCAGAGAGCAGTCCTCACCTGACATCCAGCCAGGATGTGGGGCCTCAGGCCTGTGGAGGAACTGGGGAACTGCCGACTGCCTGGTGAACTGGAAGCAGATCCTGTTTTAGATTAAGCCAGCCCAGCCACTATCATAGTTTTGACTTTGTGTGGTCCAGGTGGGAGCCTGGTATCATCCACTTCAGCCACTCTGGTGGTCAGGGTGTGGCCTGCTTTGGGGCTCCACCGAGCAAGCTGATATAGCACACTCCTGGCTGTGTCTGGGTGGGTGTGGCCTTTGGGACTATACCTAGTCTCTGGCTCCTTCCTCTCAGGCACAGTTCCACTGCTCTGCTTTGAGGCCACCATGAACTGAGCAGTTTTGCTCCATCACTCTTTTCTGCTGTGATGCTCCTGGCTTGAAGCCTGCTGACCGTGACTGAACCCCTGGAGACCATGAGCCAAGTAAACCTTTGAGTTGTAGGTGTTGGGTACTGAATGTCAGCTGTGGAAAACTGACTGACACGGCCACTCTACAACCCTTGTGGTAGGCCTTCCTCTTCTCCCGTTCTACTGAATCTATCCAGGACTCTGGTGTGCATCATGGACTCACCATACACCCCAACCCAGGATCCCCAGAAAGCAAGATTTTGGGACCGGGGTACTTGTGTGGAGAGAGGAACCTGACAGCCTGGACCTCCACCCCTTGGCCCATGGTCTTCAAACAGGAAAGGAGCTCCTGGATAGCAAATACCACTAGAAGGAGCCATACATGTCCAAGTGGAAATGACTTGCTGCAACAAGAGGCAGATTTCACTGGAGGAGGTTAAGTTGGGATAATTGTTTGCAAGGAGAATGAGCAAAAGCAAAATTAATTACCAGCCATTTCTCTGCGAACATTTATATGATGAAACTGTGTAGACCTAGTCTCTCAGTGTGACTCTGGTGCCCTGATGTGGCTGGGGCAGCCAGAGAGGTGGATGTGGAAGTGACCTCGATGGACTAAGAGGTCAAGGAAGTGGACAGGAAGCTGTGAAGCTCTTGGACTTCTGGGAAGCCTGCTTTCAGTGCTTGTGTGTATGTTTCCAGATGGGCTGTATCAGAGGGCTCAGACTGGCCTTGAGCCCTCTCTGTAGCCCTCAGATGAGTTCAGACTCTCAATTTTCCTGCCTTAGCTCCCGCGTGCTGGGATTATGGGCAGGAGCTATGTGCCTAGCTTAAAGTTACTTCCATAGCCAACATGTGCTCGTGGTGAAAAAAAGCGTTCCAACCCTGTAAAATCATGCTTCGGGGGCAGAATCCCTCCAGTGCCCAGCTCCAAGTACACTTACTCTCTGCTATGGCCACCTGCAGAGACTTGGACAGTCACGTGTGAGCTGTGAGTTTGGCAGCCACATATCTCGCAGGTGCTGCCCTTCGATCCTCTCCTGTGTCTCCTTCCCCTTCTGGTAGCTAACACCTGCCTGCCCGGAGGACTTGGGCTGTGCACGCAGGTCAGTGCTTTCAGGTGTCATGGTGGCCTTTCACCTCCATGGAATCCTGGCTAATCTGACTGCATATGTGGACATTTAAACACTTCTGATTCTTTTGTATGTGTGTAAATATATATATCTATATATCTATATCTTTATCTATATCTATGTATATATTAATATAGAAATTATTCAGGTTAGATGGGATTGTTGCAATCACTCCCAGCAATCCAGAATACATAAAACAAGGAAGGAAAGGGTGCACATGATCATGAGATTGCCGTGTCCTGACCCTTGCCTCACACTGTACTCAGAAGATCCCTTCTATGTGGATGTAGGCTGAAGTGTAGAAGATAGAAAGGCAGAGCTTTATGGGAAGGTGGGGAAGGTATGTTTGACCTGGGAGCAGACAAATCTCCCCTTCACCTATGCTAATACCCAAGTAGTGCCAGCTATAAAGAAAGGCTGTGGAAAATTGCATTGTATGGGAAAAAAGAATGACTGCTCATTGAAGACCTGAGGAAAAGAAAGTGAAAGAAATCTTTTATAGTCACCTTGACTTTGGGAAGGACTAGAAGTCCCATGTTACTAGATCAGGTGAATAAAGTGCACAAAGACACACGGTCAGGCTTTCCTGAGTCTGCCTTTCTGTTGGGCACTGCCTAGCAGCAGCAGCACTAACCCTGTTTTTGATCACACAGAAGAGGGCTCCAGAACTGTTTGAGAAAGTGACAAGGATGATGAGATGAATGTGTTTGATTAATTATAATGTGTCTTTTACTATGATGAATTAAAAAAAAATTCACCGTGTACTTTGATCATACCACACATGTATGCTGGTGTGTGTGTATGCTTGTGTGTGCATATCTGACCTCCAGAGAGCACTCGGACCCAGAAAACAGACCTGGCCCTCGTTTAGGAAGACTGGCTCTATGGAAGACAGGCACTGCCAGCCTGCCCAGGAACATGGCCTGCATTACATTTCCTTGGTCCAGAGAAAAATGCAAATTAAAGCCACCATCTACATGCCCAACCCCCACCCTGTGACAGAAATGAAACAGCACAGAGCAAGAGTTGCTGGTGATACTTGTTGTTGTCTTGAGCCTTAGGTGTGGAGTAACTGAGATGAGGCAATAGTTGGTAGATGCATTTAGTCATGGGGAAGGTCTTTGGGTGAGGAAGTGGGTACATTTGGGACTCAGATTTTGAGTTGCTTGGTCTTTTAAGATGCAGTAAGGGCCAGGGAGACAGCTCAGTGGCATAAGCAGCAGCATGAGCGCCTGCTTGACAAGCGCAAGGTTGTGAGTTTGATCCCTGGTACCACAAACGAAAAAAGATGCAGTGAGGGCTGGCTCCTGCTTAGGCAAGTACAGGAACTGGGGTTTGATCCCTGATACCACATGCTGTGCCGGCCCTGACCCCAGGGTGGTGGCACATGCCTGTAATCCCAGCTGCTGAGGAGCTGAAAACAGGATCACTGTGAGTCTGAACAGTGTGGTGAGACCCTGTTAAAAAAAAAAAGATGCAGTGAAATATGAAAGCCATTATCCAGGTGATTCAGCCAAAGTGATAGTAGCTGTGTGGAGTTTTTCAAAGTTTATGATGTTTCTTTTAATTGGATTTCCCCATAATGGTCCTGAGCCTGTCTCTCACTCTTGCTGTGGCCAGCTGGGCATGAGCTGCACATTTCCCTCCAGTGCTGGAGAACTCTTTGGCTGCGCTGGGTTGCTGGGCCAATTGTGAAGAGGAACAGAATCCAACTGAGAAAAAGCTCATATGCCAGAGAGAACAGCACTGGCACCATAAACACTTGGCCTGACCTTTAAAACCAGTTACCAGCGCAGCGCAGCAAGTTGATGCCACCTATGATTCATGATGCCTGGGCCTCTAGCCGGGAGCCAGCCCTTACATTATGGTCTGCATGCCGACACGACATGGGGACCTCCCAGGAACCTGCCTGGGCTGCTCAGCCTCTCCTTTTCCTGCTGCAGCCTCTTGGCCACGCAAGCTGTTTCGGAACTGACGCTTCACTCTAGGACCAGGGGAGGGGTCACTGTTCTTGGGCTGCAGAGTTCTGAGGAGTTGGGGAGCAGTGGGTGGAAGGGAGGAGCTGTGGTGCCTGTCCTGTGCTGGCCTTGTCACCTGTCCCCACAGTCTTTCAGGGATCAGGCCCTCACTTTCAGATGGTGTGTAGGCTGAGAGCTGCCCCATGTGCTGGCGAGGACAATTCTGGTTTGTTGCAGCTGTGGCCCAGCCTCAGGTCCCCATGAGTCACCCAGGTGCACAGAGGGGCTGCGTAGGAGCAGTTCCCCTGGGCAGGGAGCTCCCTAGGAGGAATGAGTGTCCCTGCCACTCACTGGCCACTGGCTTGAGATGGCCTTGGCATCACAGCTGGTCCGTGCTTAGAGAGGGTGGTGCCCTTGCCCTGGATGCTGGGCTGGGATCAGCGTTTGTGGAAGCACTGGATGTGGCCAGGAGGGATAGGAGCTCCTGAGGAACATGGTACAGCGGCCAGGCTGTGGGGTTGCAGGGTTAGAAGGTGCATGGGTATAGGTGGCCTTGATGCTGCTTCTAGTGTGTGTGGTTCTGTGTATCCCTGTGTTGTACGTGTGTCTCTGGCGTTATTTTTCCATCTAATCAGCATCTGATTACTACCATTCACATTGTGAATCAAAAGAGTAACCTTTCCCTTTTTCAGACTTATCCAATAGGTAGGATCGAAGTATGCTGGGCTACAGAGTTTTGAAAGGTTTTTTTTCTTTTGTATTTTAGGGAAGGGTCTACAGGGTGTTCAGGGTCTCACTACTACAGTGGACCTGTAGTGATCCACCTGTGTACAGTCTCCCAAGAGCTGGGATTGCCCAGTCTCAATTGCCGTCTCAGCGTGCCCTGGGGGTGGGGCTGGCATGGCAGGCCTGAGTGTCGACCCCTGGCCCCTGTGCCTGCTTGCAGGTGCTTTAATGCACTGATCTATTTGGCATGTGCTGCCATGCCCTGGCTAGAATTATTATTTTTTTTCTAGACAGAGTCTTTCTGTGTAGCCCAGCCTGGCCTTGAGTTCACTGTTTAGCCTAGGCTGGCCTCAAACCTTCAACAATCTTCCTGCTCAGCCTCCCAAGTTCTGGGATTACAGGCACCCGTCACTACACCTGGCCTCCAATTCGTTCTTTTGAAGTGTACAATTCAGTGGTGTTAGTGTGTTAGTAGACATTCAACCATCATGAAAATTAATTGGAGTGCATTTTAATCACTCCAGAAAGAAACTGTCCTCACTAGCCATCTGCCACCTCTTTTCACCCTGAGCCCTGGCACCCTAGTCTGTTTCTGTCTTTACAGCTTCCCTTATCCTGCATGCTCTGTACAAATGGAGCCTTTCATATCCGGCCTCCTTGGCTTCTTACACTTAGCAGGATGCTTGGAGCCCATGCCATGTTGTATGCTGTGATTCCAGCCTTCATATGGCTGCATGGCATCCCCAGCATCCCACTGCAAGGGTGAGCAGCGCTTGTTTACTTGTTCTATTTGATGAAGCACTGGGTCGTTTACACTTTGGGCTGTTGTGAACTGTGCTGCAGCGCACATCTGTGTATATGCTTTTGGATGTGCATGTTTTATTTCCTCAGATAATGTACCTAGAAATGGGATTCAGGGCCAGTCGGTTCCAACAGCAGGACGGCTGGGCTGGCTTCCCTCCCATCAGCGGGGGTGAGCTTCCTGAGTCTGCCGACGCCTGTTGGCGGCCTCAGCTCTGGCTGCTGTGGCAGTGGGTAGTGCTTCCTCACTCATTTTGATTTACCTTTCCCCGGGGGCCAAGCTACCCAGTGTCTCTTTACGTGCTCTGGCCATTTATCTATTTTCTTTGTAAAAATATTTATCCATATTTAATCTTTTATCATTTGGCATAGGGTCTCACTACACATCTTACACTCATAGTGGTCCTCCTGTCTCAGCCTCCCCAGCTCTGTTTTTGGTGGTTGGCACAGCATGTGGTACCAGGGCTTGAACCCGGGTCCTTGTGCTTGCCAGGCATGCACTTACACTGCTGAGCCATCTCCCCACCACTATCCATTTTTAAATTGGGCTGTCTTGTGTAACTGCTGTGTGGACTCTCTTTGCATATGCTGGGCACAGCTCCCTTCTCAGATCCTGCCATGAAAGTGCTGCCAGAGGCGTGATGTCACTGGGTGTGTGGGATCTGGCCTCATGGGGAAGGAAATTAAAATGGAGGGCTGAGCACAAACTTAGCGACAGAAACCATGCTGGAGAGGAGGAGAGATGGGGACAGACTTGATCAGAGGAGTGGAAGAGCAGGAGGGGCCCAGCTGAGATGGACATCCCAGACTGGCTTGCACACAGTGGGGCCGCTTCTGGAAGGTGCGGGGGTGCACTAGTACTTGGTGATTTTCCACTGGGCAGGGAAGGGTAGGAATTTTTTAGAGGCCTCTTTCATGTGTTTTTAAGGGCCATCTTTTTTTTTTTTTGTTTTTTTGAGACAGGGTCTCACTATGCGGTTCAGGCTATCCTTAAGCTCACTTTGTAGCTCAGGCTGGTCTCGAATTCACAATAATTCTCCTGCCTCAGCCTCCTAAGTGCTGGGATTACAGGCCTGTGCCACCATGCCCGGCTCTAAGGGCCATCTTCTTAGTGCAGCCTGGGTACAGGGGCAGTTCCTGTCTTTGAGACCTTGAGGAACAACCTTTCACTGTGCTGTGGCAGAAGAGCTGGGCAAAGGGCAGGACCCATTCCATGCACTGTTGGCAGGAGGGTGGCTCCACCTTCAGTGGGCAGCAAGTTATGGGCCAAGGCCAGGACCCTATCTCTTGTCCCCACAGGGACTGTCCTACTTCAGAAGTGTCCTCCAGCTCTGTGGGCTGTCATTTCTCTTTCTTGCTGGTGTGCCAACATCTTGTGCACACGGAAGTCCCACCCATCTGTCCTTTGTTTTGCTATGCTGCCTTTGGTGACAAAGCAAAGGTCAAATTTGGGCCATGAAGACACTCCTGCATCTTCTTGTAGGAGCTGTACAATCTGAGTTCCTTCCATTGGTTCTCTGACCCTTTGAGGGGACAGAGTCAAGCAGGCTGGAGGAGAGAGAGGCAGTGTCACTGCTAGCAGACCATGGGGCTGACCTAGATGGAGATCCAGATGTCATGGGCCCCTAGGGCAGAGCTGGGCCAGGCAGGTGAGCTGTGGCGAATCTGAAGGGCAGAGTCTGGGTTGGTTCCAGTAGTCTGGAGGTGAAACTGCTTCAGGGGCAGCTGAAAGGCTGGGCCCTCTCACAGGGGTCGGAAGGGCTGAGTTTTGCTGTCAATGGTGCTGCACAGCAGATGGGGGAGAGGGCTGCCTGAGCAGAGACCTGGGCTCTTAGAGGTAGAATCAAAACTGGCCGCAGCACTCAGCCTGCCCACCTCCAGCAGGTGAGGGACCAGCCTGCGAGTTGGGTGGGGAGCAGAGGTCCGCCGTGCTGCTTGGAGCTCCAGGATGCGCCTGGGTGTCTGGACTCAGCTTGCTTCCCTTTGCCTGGCTCAGTGCTCTCTTGCCTTGTTGCCTGGGGTGCTAGTCACCATAGGTGACTCGATTGGCTGGAGCTACTGAAGGGACAGTAAAGCCCACTCCTGGGTGTGCTGGGTGGGTCATGGAGACAGAGTGCTGGGTAGAGTGCTGGATGCCTCCCCCTCAGTCACTCTCCCTCGAACCTTTACTGAGGGCCAGCCTGGTTGTCCCTAGTGCTGACCTCCAGGAAGCTGGGGACAACATTCCCCATATTGCAGCTCCATAAGGACCCCACAGGGAGCCTCACCCCACAGCACTTGCCGCATTCTAGCCCTGGTGCAGCCTGTCCTGGGGCTGGGGCTGGGGCTGCAGCTGGTGCTGGGGCTGGTGCAAGCCTCCTCCAGGAAGCCCTTTGGCCCCCCCTGGAACCCACAGCCCACATGCTGCTCTCTGTCCCCACCCGGTTTACTTTTGCCAGTGGTATCACTGGCACCTGTGTCTCCTTGCTTGCAAACTGACTATCTCTCAGTGCTTTGGAGGAAAGAAGCTAACTGGAAGGGGCTTGGGTAAAGGCCCCATCCAGGGACAGGGGAGGCGGGACTTTGGTCAGTATTCCCACCTGTCCCCTGTGCAGGGATGAGTCCCTAGAATGTGGTGTCAGTTGGGATTTTGGTCCTGACTTCCAGCGATAGTCATCTGGTCATCTGTCACCTGCCCGGTGCTCTGTGGCTCAGTGATTTCCAAGGGTTTATAACCCAGATGCGTTTCATAAATCAAAGCAGTCAGAGTGCAGCCAGCACTGGAAGGAAGTCCCTCCATTCAGCCTCCATGAATGGTTCCCAGAGCCAGGGTCACAGCAGAGGACAGCTCTTTCCCAGCTCTGGCTCCAGAGTCATTCATGCTGAATGACCAGCAGAGGCTTCATGGTCAGAGTGTGTGTGTGGCGACCCCAGCAGGCTACTCTGGGTGGGCCCACCTGTCGGTGATGGGCAGGCCCTGGCCATTGTCCCCTCTCTCGTGGTCCCCATTCCCCAGGCCTGTCTGTACCCTGCACAGGTGATGACCTGAGTGGTGGTGGGGGTAACACACATGCAGAGATGTGCTGTGGGAGGGAGAGAGGCCGCAGGGCTGATACCTGCCCAGAAGACTTCACATCTGTGGCAGGCACTGGCAGGACCCGGCCCTGTTTCAGGGTAGAGCAAACCCTGTCTGGACATTAAGCACATTAAGACTCAGGGCCCCCTCCCCCCCAAAAAAGACTCAGGTCATTCAGAGAAAGAGCTTGGGAAGAGGAGGCTAGAGTGCCCCCCCCCCATCCTAGGCACTTTCCTGATGCTGGGACTCAGTACCAGATGCCCACACCTGAAGGAGGAGAGGTTTATTTTGGCTCCCATTTCAATCTGTAGTTGGTTGGCTCGAAGCAGAAATAGTACAGCAAAGGGGCCAGACAGCTGCTCAGAGCATGGAGAACGGGAAACCAAGAGGTAAGAGGAGGAGACAGGGAAGGAGATGGAGCCTACTAGGCTCTCAGCACTGCCTCTTCACACCAGCCCCGCCCCCAGGCCCTCCTCTTCCCACCAGGGCCACCCTCAGGACCGCCTCTTCCTACTAGGCCCCGCCTCCTCAGCAGTCAGCTGAGCCCCATGATCAGTACCTTTCAAAACTCCCACGTTGGTAGTATGGTGGCGAGCATAGCTGCCTTCCAAAACGCGCGTACAAGTGTAGTAAGCCTGTGCTGGGCATCCCGGTAGGAAACACAGCCTGCATTCAAGCTGCTCACAGTTCTGAGCTTGTGCCTAGGCTCTGGGCTGTGGACTGAATAGATCCTGGGGTCTTACAGCATCCACACATCCCTTGTTCCTCCCTCTGTCTGCTCCTCTCACTGCCCTTTTCCTCCTCCCTGTCTTTTCTCACAAACTATAAAACATTCTTAACTCAAAACACCTTGAGAATTTCCAGGGCTCATGCTGATCTGCCAAGAAAACTGCAGAGTATGGATAACACACTTTGGCAACGATCCTGTGGCCCACTCAAGGCAGGCTGTGAGCAGAGATTCACCCCTCAGCTTCCTCCCTGACACCGGAGGTGGGGAGCTGGGCCCCCATGGAGGGGCGCCCAGGCCCTTCTCAGTGGGGTGCCTGTGTGTAGAGGTGAGGGACAGACCATGAGCGCCCAGTGTCTTCTGCCTGAGCTTGTCCGTGTCTGGCTCCCCAAGCCGCATTGCAGGGCCCTTCAAGGCCGCGGACAGCTGCAGGAAATGAGAGGGCGCCAGGCCCAGGGCTGCTGGAGCAGAGGGGCCAGCTGCGAGCCCTTGGCCCAGGCACTGTGATGGGAGCTTGGCAGCTACACTCTCTGCCGTGAGCAGAGAGTGGCAGCAGGAGGTAGCATGTTCTCTCCTCTAGGGCTCATGGGTCCCTCCCTCTCCTGCCATACTGATCCCCTCCTCCTCCCAGCCATGGCACAGTTGTGAAGTCTTCTGGGGAGGCATCAGCTGTGCGGCCTCTCCCTCCCACAGCACAGCTCTGCACATGCATGTCTCCTCCTCACTCAGCTCATCGTGTAGGATGCAGACACAGGCCTGGTGGGTGGGGGCCACAAGAGAGGCCACCACATTGGGGACAGTGGCCAGGACTTCCGACAGGTGGGCCCATCCAGAGGAGCCTTCTAGGGTCACCACACACACTCTGACTATGAAGCCTTTGCTGGTCACTCAGTCTTCCTTGGAGCCAGAGCTGGGAAGCTGGGAAGGAACTCTCTGCTGTGACCTTGGCTCTGGGAATCATATCCCAGGTGTTCATGGAGGCTAAATGGAGTGACTTTCTCCCAGCCTCCCTGCATCTTCCAGTGGGATAGTGATGGCGGCTTGCTCAGTTGTGCTGCCTTGAGAAGTACCTCCCTGATCTCCAACATGGGCTTGAAGCGAAGATTTACCTGTGATCCCAACTCCATGTGTCCACTCACCAGTGGAGATGTGGTCATGCTGTTCACACAGTGGCCAGAGAGAAGGCAACCTTTGTTCCACTCTGATGTGGTCCTGAAATCTTTACAAGTAGCAGTGATAGAACACTGAGGGCAAATCACAGAATAGACAGCTACATCCGGGCTCCTCCTGACTGTAAGGCCATGCCCTTGAGCAGGGTGGCTCTGAGCTGCACACCTGCTGGAAGCCTCAGTGAATCACTCCAGGGGCTAACGTGCCTGGGCCACATGGGCCTTGCAAAAGTGTCACCAGGATACCCAAAGGCATCACCAGAGACCAAGTTCCAAGGTGCAAAGCTGTAGCCTGAAATTACCACATTGAATACAGTTGCTCCTTTTTTTTTTTTTAAGACAGTCTCACTGTATACTCCAGGTTGCCTGTGAAGTCACAACAATCAGGCCAGCAAGATAGCTCAGTGGACTAAGTGCCTGCTTAGGCAATTGCAGGGACTGGGGTCTGATCCCTGGAACTAGATGCTGTGCTGGCCCCATGCCCAGGCACACTGAGCTGGTGACCAAGTCCAAGTGCAGTGGCACACACCTGTAACTCCAGTGCTAGGGAGGCTGAAAACATGTGGATCACGAGTCCAAGGTGCATAGTGAGACCCTGTACCAAATACGTAGAATTAAGCAAAACCATAGCAATCCTCCTGCTTCAGCCTCCCAAGAGCAAAGATTACAGGCAAGCACCACAGCATCCCATTGGGTGGGGCTGAAGCAGGAAAGTAATTACATGTGCAGGCAAAAGCCAACCTGAGGACAGGAGCTCCTTGAAACACTGGCGCAGCTTGCTAGCTGGTGGCGGAGTGGAGAGGCTGAGTCACTAACCTCTCCAGGGTATAAAAAGTGCCCAGCTGTTCTTGGGCAGTTTTTCTCCCTTACTCAAGAGAAGAGCTCCACCTCACCCAGCTTTTTTTCTTGTCTCTTCCTCATTCTTTTTTTTTTTTTTTTGTCTTTTTGAGACAGGGTCTCACTATGTAGTTCAGGCTGGCCTTAAGCTCATTTTGTAGCTCAGGCTGGTCTTGAACTCACACAGTCCTCCTGCCTCAGCCTCCCGAGTGCTGGGATTACAGGCCTGCACCACCACGCCTGGTTTCTTCCTCGTTCTTGTGCCGTCTCTTCCCAGGGTACAGCAAGAGCTTGATGAATTCCTACAGTGTCAACTAAAAATGTACTGTTTCTGTGCCAGTAAGTCAGAAAGTATGGCCCCAAATCTAGGTGCCCACAGGGCCTTGTCCAAGGGTCCCACAGTTTGTGAGGATCAGTTCAGTTTGTCCAATTAGTTAGTGAAGTCTTGGCTCCAGGTGCCTGGCTTTGGGGTCTCGTCAAGCTGTTGGCATGGCCCTGAGTTACAGCAGTGACCCTGCTGTATGTGAGATTCTTTTAAAACTAGTAAATGCTTGTCTGCAGCCATGAACTTGCAGATGTTCTTCATGAACATCTCTGTGAACACAGAAAGGATCTGCTGGTGACCAAGGGTGTCTGTGAGAAAGAGCACGAGGTGAACGGGAGTCATGCAGGGTGACTGGGTAACATTCTCAGGTGAATGGAGAGAATAATCAACAGATGAAAATCAGGGCCATGCTGTAGATAGACCCTTTGGCCACCAGCTCACAGCCATGGACCACCTGAAGTCATCCCCAGTTTCCTTGGAGCACTGGCTCTGATCAGAAAACATTTGCAGATGTACATGTTGGGTCCTTGTCAGCCTGATTCAGTGAGAACAAGTTAGCCAGCTGCAGACAATCAGCGAGCAGCGCTGCGCTGTGCTGTGCACTAAGGATGCTAATGAGAGCAGCTAGCGCTGCAGAGCCTTGGGCTCTGCAGGTTCTGTGGGGAGGTGGAAGGGGCACCTGACCTTCACTTTCTCCTGCGCCACTGGAGTGCCTGGGGTTGGGCCACAGTTGCCACATCCCCTCTCTTCCCTTTGTGCCCCTTGGGCCATGGAGGATGGGCCGGGACAACTTGCCTCTCGTCCTGAGGTTGCTTGGCTGCTGCTCTTGGGCCACTCTGATGGGGTGTGCAGTACGTCAGCCTTGGCACCCTCCCCCACGCCTTCTGCTCCAGGTGATGGAAGAAGTGGGGAATCAGCCCCTAATGTGGCAGCCATGAGGCTGAATGAGCCCTTTAGTAACACCCAAGCTCCCACCCCCTTAAGATGTGACCAATGGCCTTTACCCTTCCAAAGATTCCCTGGTTTCAGTTATTTTTTTCAGAGATGTGATAGCTGTCAAACAGCTTGTGTCACCTTGGACTTCCAGTGAAGTGCTTATTCCACTAAGCCATCTCCCTGGCCCTTTGAACTGCCACCATGATGGCTGGGGCATCTGCCTGGACCAAGCACAGGAGTGCAACCTTTACTGTCTTTCCCTGAAAATAAGACCTAATCAGAAAATAATCACCTTTAAAAATTAGAGCTAAAAAATGCTGGCCTCCATCACTTTGCCACATCAGACTCTGCAGGGTAGCCACTGAGCAAGAGGAGGCCGGCCATCACCATGGCCAGGCTAGTCTGGGAAGGCTCCCTCTGAGGACCAACCCCCAGAGCTGCCACGTAAGCCTGAGGTAAGCCTTGCTGCGGCGGTCCTGTAGAGCTGCTCGTGGTTCACTTCTCAGCTGGTAGTGTGGTTCCGACGGTTCTGTTCTCTGGATCCTGAGCTGCGTAAACAGAGTGGTTGATTTAAAAGAAAAAGCAGTAACATGCAGTTAGCCCTGATGAGGCCTAGAGGCCACCAGCCGGTGAAGGTCGGGGACGGCAGCAGCTGGCAGAGCGGGGCTTGAACAGCGGTGGTTGGCAGCCGCAGAGACCAGTAATAGCAGGAGTCGGCCAGCAGCACCCAGGATCAGCCAGGCTTGACCTGTGGTATCAGGGTTGCCAGCAGCTATACTATGTTGGTTCATGATTTTTACTTATATTGAGCAAAAGAACCTTGACTGAAAGCAGCTGTTAAGATTAGTGAAACATTTTCAGGTGTGTCTGGGTGGCCATGGAGCTGTGTTCCTGGGGGCTCTGTCTGGTCCCAGGCTGCTTCTTGGCCACCAGGAATGGGCATATCTGCCCCACCACACACTCCCACCCTGATATTTCAGCTTGGAGTCAGCTGACCATGGATAAATCCCTGGAACAGCCAGCCCTGCTAGGACCCCTTCAGGTTGTGAGCGCTAGGTCCTGCATCCCGATGATGCAGAAACTGACTGCGACAACGGGCAGCTTAAGAAATGTCAGAATTCTTCCTCTGTGTTTCACAAAGTACTCTGAGTGTGGCTTGTGGCTTTTTGTCATTTGGTTTGGAGACCCCAAGCAGGAGCTGTGCTTTTTTTAAAATTTATGTATTTGGTGCAGGGTCTTGCTACACAACTCAGACTCCTAGTGATCCTCCTGTTTTCAGCCTCCCCAGAGCCGGGATTACAGGTGTGTGCTACCATGCCCAGATTTGGTGGCTGGCTCAGTACACTTGGGGGTGGGGCACAGTGAACCTGAACCTGCAGCTTTGTCTGTCTGTCTGTCCATCCATCTGTCCATCCGTCCGGATCAAACTCAGGACCTTGTGCCTGCCAGGCAGATACTTCTGCTGTTGAACTACATCCTGAACCCTATCCCGTCTTGTTTGTTGCAATGCCAAGTGCTGGAGTGCCAAGTCTCTACCTTAGTAATGGGCTGTGTTGGTCCCCTTGATGGAGAGAAGCCACATATAGCATTCTCTTTATTGGGGATGGGTTAAGGGGCACAGGACAGAAGCCAGCAGTCTGCCAGAGGGCAGAATGACATGGAGTGGAAGTTTTAAGGTCACATCCTTTGGAATGGACTGCCATTCTAGACAGAAGTACGTAGAAGTACTGTCTACTTCTGTGTGGCATGGAAACTATGGCTCTGGACCAGGTCAGTGCTGACACTCTACTGGTCCAAAACTGCCCTGTCCTACCTTAATCTATTTACTGTAACCTCCTCTCAGAGAATAGCCAGAGCTGGCTTCCTAACGGGTAGGTCTGACTAGCAAACCCTGCTAGAACTCTACTCAGTGCCTCCCATTGCCTCTGGAATCGGACACCTTAGCCTAGCATGAGTCATAGGTATTGTTGGATCTGGCGTGCTTGCTTGCCTGCCTGCCTGCCAGCCTGCCTTTCTTTCTTCCTTTCCTTTCCTTTCCTTTCCTTTCCTTTCCTTTCCTTTCCTTTCCTTTCCTTTCCTTTCCTTTCCTTTCCTTTCCTTTCCTTTCCTCTCCTCTCCTCTCCTCTCCTCTCCTCTCCTCTCCTCTCCTCTCCT
>PVKA01012603.1:20949-57414 GCA_004027165.1 Ctenomys sociabilis | reverse complement strand
GGAGAGGAGAAGAGAGAGGGTAGGGTAGGGGAGGGGAGGAGAGGAGAGGAGAGGAGAGAAGAGGCACCAGGTCTGGTTTTCCTCTCTCCACCTCTCCAAGACCTCTGCCCCAAACTCAGATTGTCTCCCTCAGGAGAGCTGCAGTTCAGATTCCGGCCGGCAGATGGCGTTGGAACCTAAGGGAAGACGCCCCCTCCCTCCCGCCCTCCTCCCGTGGGGTCTCGCCGTGCTGGATCCCTCCCTGGGTTTGCAGAGCCAGCTCAGCTCCCAGGCTGCTGCTGCAGCAGGCGCCTGAGGCCAAGCCTTCCCCCCACTCCTGGGGACACAGAGCCACTGTGAGGACGTAGGAAGCCCAAGAATCTGCTGGGACTCTTCCATGGGGTCCTCACCCCTCTGGATGCCCAGTCCCTTCTCTCCCTCCCTCTCTCACTCATTCCCTCCCTCCGCCCAGGAAATCACTTTGTAAGTAGGGCAGAGGGTCCAGAGTGAGAAGGAGCTTTTCCTCAGAAGAGCCACTTCGTCTGTGAGCAAGGCACCACGAAGCCTCCCAGAACAGCCTGTGACCTCCCTGTCCATCCTGTGTAAAATATGAAATAGGAGTTTTAATTACCAAGCTTGGAAGGCAGCCGACATGTTTAATATTTAATGTCTCCAGCCCTGGTGCCCCAGGCGAGCCGGCACCGGCAGCACTAGGCTTTCCCTTGGGTTGGCTCTGAATATGCCTGGAGAATGGCCAGGCTGCCTTCACAGCACCTGGGATCCTCTTGCAGCCTGGCCTAGGCCCGGCCTAGGCCCAGACTTGCCCCAGGCCTCCCACCCCCTGAGGGACTCCTCCCCCTGTCCCCGGCCTGGGGAGGCCTAGAGGCCTGCAGTTTCCCAGTGAGGCCTGGCCACCAGACCTAGCTCAGCTCTGGCCTAGCCCATGAAGTCAGGTAGCCCCCAAAACTGGAAACGCAGGAGGTGTCAGACAGATGGGCCTGGGTTTGAACCTAGCTTCCCTGAGAGTCACTCAGCCTCTCTGGGTGTCACTTTTATTATTCATAAAGTGAAGAATGTATTTCCTGTGTTACGGGTTGTTAATAATAACAGATCACCATTCTTGAGGTTTCGCATGTGTCTGGGGCCTTGCTAAGCTCTTTACATGCGTCTTCGTCCTTGATGACAGCCCTTTGAAGTGGCTAAGTTGGAACTTGGATCCAGAACATTTAATTCCAGAGCACATGACAGTGAATGCCCCTATGCAAAGCACTTCATGAAGTTGGAGACATATGAACCCCAAGAGGACACTGCTTTCTGATCCCAGGCTCTAATTGTCCTGTGCTGAAGGGGCCCCTCCTGCCTCACAGACAAATGAGGAGGGCTCCAGTCCGCAGCCTGAACTAAGCTTCCTCACTGCTGTTATTTGCCCCGCCTTTCCGCTTCCTGGAGGGAGGGGGCGGATGTCCACGCTGCATTTGATTGGTTGATGGACATCTATGGAATGGGTAGAATGCTTGGCACCATCTTGTGTCTGGCTACGTAGCTATTTGTCCTTAGACTCACGCACTGTCCCTTGTGCCAAGTTAGTGCCTTGTGTTACCTTCCTGGCAGCATGGTGTGTGATGACAGCAGGTGACAGGGTGTGCAGAAGCACACCCAACAGTTGTTGCCATTTGTTTTGAAAGGTAATAAATAGTCTACGGCATAGAGGAAGCTTCACTAATTCTGTCTGCAGCAGGAGGAGCTGCTAGAAAAGGGGAGGTGACGATGGGATCTGTTTTGTAATCCTCAGACAGCACATGCTGGTGAAGAGGTGGGGACACAGGAACTGTCGTCCTGGTGGACAGCACGTACCCCAGGCCCCAGCGATTCCACTTCCGGGTCTGTATCCAGAGCAGCTTTATGGGTGTGCAGACGCCTGGCTGAGAATATTCCCTGAAGCATGAACTTGTACCAGAGGAAGGGTGGAAATAACAGTTGCCCTCGTGAAGGAAAGGAGAAGTCCCATGTGGCAAATGTGAATGATGGAGCCCCATGCAGCGGGTCAGCAGGACAAACTGGCTGAGGAGGAGATGCAGTGCGAGGAAGATGGCTCAAGTAGTGCTGATGTAAGCGGCAGTGTCCGCTTTCATGGATGCGCACACACACACACACACAGTCACACACACACAGTCACACACTGAGCATAAGAATGTTTGCCTATGGGGAGAGGAAGAGGAAGGTAAGGGATTAAACAGACAAAAACAGAAAAAGAAGCCCACAGCCCAAAAAGGCCCAAGAAGGATCCTGCAGTCAACGAAAGTTTGCGATCCATTGAGTGCTGTGCCTCTGAGATCGAAAGCTGAAAGGAAGCAAAGGTGGACCAGTTTGTGGTCCAGGATAGGCTGACCAGCGCGCCATTCAAACCCTAACAGAACTGGCTCTTGCGCTCTTCCTGGGAGCCGAGTGTGCTTGGTATCTGGCTGGCCATTCTTTCGGGTACAGTGTTGCCATCTCTGAGCTGCACAGCCCCCATTGGGCATGTCGTCCAGCCCTCCAGCTGCCAGCCAGGCCCAGGCTTCACCAACAAAATCCAGGTCTTGAAGGGTTTGGAAAACGCACTTCTCAGAATGGTCTGGAGGTGGTGCTGTTGCAGTTGGTCCCCACAGGAGAGAGGCCTGAGCCTGAGGGTGGCGTGGGGGACGCTGGAGGGTGATGGGGTGCCCTCCTGGGCGTGCCAGGATCGAGCCAGCTCTGGAGGCAACAGAAAGCCAGAAAGAAGGTGGCACGCTCATGCCTGCACGGAGAACGTTGCCCGCGGTCTGGGAGCCAGCCTGCACTCTCTCTCACCCCCTGGAGGGAGACAGGACAGTGCCCTGGGCTGGGGGTTGGGATTCCGGTCAGCCTGTTAGGGCGGTGGCCCCTGCTTCCTCCCTGCTTTACTTTCCGGTGTGCTTGGGGCCTCAGGCCTGGTGCGGCCTCCTCCCAGGAGTTCCCCATGGGTGAGTGTTGACCTCGTGGTGAGAGGGAGAGTGCAGGGCAGGGCAGGGCTGTGGGCCGCTCCCAGCACCAGGATGTGGAACAGTCAGTCCCTTTCTGGTCACTGGGTATTTGGCTTTCTGTGCTGGGAGTTGATAAACAGAGATGAAGGCCAGGGGGCCAGGAGGGCTGTGCCTACTTGCTCGTAGGTAATAGAAACCACACAGACCGGCTCAGGGGTTGGGGGCATTGCTGGGAGGATGCAGGAGGATTCATGGAAACAGGAAAGGCCACGGCCCTGGAACTGGGGCCTCAGAAACATCTAGAGCCAGGTGGGAATGTGAGCTTTCCTTTCTCCTCCTTCTGGAGTCTGGCTTTCCTCTGCTGCCTGGTGCGCAGTGGCCACTGCGTCCGGGGTGATGCTGCCTGCTGTCCGGCACCCCACTTCCCGTTGCCCTAGTGTCTCAGCTCCATGTTCCCAGGACAAAATCTGATTGGTGCAGCTTGGTCAGAGCCCACCTCTGGTCAGGGAGAACGCCCGAGAGCCACAAAGCACAGCCCCCTTCACGGAGGCCGAGAGAAAAATTCGTGAGAATGTGCAGAAAGACACCCCAACATGTATCTAACGGTGGAAGCCCAAGGGCAGCCATGGAGGCTACGTTCAGAGCATGCACGAGTGCTGTAGACTTGGTCAGGTCATGGGCTTGGGGCCCAGACGTCCTGAGAGCAAAGGGGTGTGCAGGGCAGCTCCTGGGGAGGACTGTACCGTTCCCAGGGAGAACAGCTAGGCACACAGCAGGTGCCCAAGTGAATGAAGGGATGAGCAATTAAATGAATGACATCAAGCCCCCAGAGTCCATCATGGGACGCCACCGTCCTAGACCGGAGATCCATGGCCGGTCTATTCAACTCTCTGAGGCCCCACAGTGTCCAACACAGGCAGTACTGTGGCAGGCACCCATCACTGTCCGTGATACCAGGGTGCAAATGCATCCAGATGGGCTCCCCTTATCAGTCGCTGTGGTGGTCTCCAAGTTGTCCATCCTCCCAAATGGCGCTGGGCCTGCTAGAGGAAGGAAGGAGTGGCCTCCCTGCTGGAGATGCGTCTGTCCTGGCGGTGGGAGTGTGTGGGAAGCCTGAGTTCCGCCTGGTGTTTCTGTAATGTGACAGAAGGTGCGGTCGGGCTGGTCTGCTAGCGTCCTCCTGCAGAGCCTGATGCACGGGCTTGATGCACGTAGCCACCACAGCTATAGGCGAGCGGGAGGCGTGCAGAGAGAGTGGGACACAGGATCTGGGTCCCCAGGAACGTGGCTTCCTGAGCTGTCACGTTCTTCCACTTTGGGATCAGGGACTATTGTAGGCTTCTCTGAGGAACCAGGTGTCTCTTGTGAGCTTCAGGTCTGAAACCCACCCACCCATGTGAACGACATAGATGTCTTCATGCCTTGGCCTCAGAGGACAAAACCAAACTCTTCGCTTCCGTGCTGTCTCAGTTCCTCTTCTCTCATTGCTGGGACAAATACCCGACACCCAAAATGGAGGAAGGAAAGGTATACTTAGCTCCCAGTTAGTGGAGGTCTCGGGCCCTACTCAGCTGGCTCCTGAGAGCGGCCCATGGCAGAGAGCAGCCTTTCATGGCAGCAGCGAAGAGCAGAGAGCAAAGGGAGTGGCAGCAGCTCGGGCAGCTACCCAGCCCCTCTCCCCTCCTCACTTCGTAATGCAGAGTCTGCCCCAGGCACTCATACCCGTAATCCCAGCACTGGGTCGAGAATCAGTCCCAAAAGTCCAGAAGCCCCCCCAGGATTGCATGAGGCTTTGGGTGGACACCTAGACACGGACCATAACACATGCCAAGCCGGGTTCTCCTAGTTGCTTCTCCCAGCCCTCACCCCGGAGCCCAAGTGGACAACCTAGGGCTCATCCAGGCCACTTTGAATCGTTGTCACTCTCCATATGTCATCAGGATTTCACCTGCCTTTTCTCCCTCTTCCTTCCACCCACCTGTGTTCCCTTACTGCCTTTCTTCCTTCCTCCCTTTCTCTCTTCTTTCTTCCCTCCTTGTTACATTAGCGCAGGTCAAAAAGAACGCGACTGAAGACTGCGCGTGTTGACGGCAGCACAATCTTGCGCTTGGCTGACAGGTGGGCATATTGATCGCCTTCTGCGAGGTAATGTGGCAGAACACATCAGTCATCATAAATGTCATCCTTTGACCCTGTTATCCTCAGAATCTATCCCGAGAAAGTAATCCTATGCACAGCAAAGGCTTTCTGCACGAAGGTAATTATGACAGCAGTGTTTGTGCTGCAAACACAAAACAGCCAAAGGTAGCAAGCACTCGGCCCTCACCTAAATGTCAGTGCTCCGGGATGGTTGATTTCACCCCCCTAGTGCAGAGCCCAGAGACGTGCTTCCTCAGGTCGCAGTGCTGCCCCATCTTCCCAAGCTGCTCGGTGTCCGGCAAGGCAGCCCTTCTCGTGCCTGGGTCCCCTCTGTATGAGCTGCTCCCAAGTCTTCTGGCCTAGTAGCCCCTCCAGACCTCTCACCTGTACGAATTATCCAGTAGCTGACCAGACACTCTGCACGACTAGCCCGAAGCAGTGTCAACCTCTAGAGGCCCAAATTGATCTTCATGCCACGTTTAGCCCCCGAACCAGGCAATCTAACTTCGTGGACAGCACCATCATCACCCTTTCCGCAGCTAGCTCACCACCGAGTCTATTTCTATTTTTTATTTTTATTTATTTTTTTGGTGGAACCAGGGATTGAACTCAGGCCCTTGCACTTGCCAGGGAAGCACTTATTCCACTGAGCCATCTCCCCAGCCCCTATTTCTCAGGATCTTGCACTTGCCAGCCAAGTGCAGTGCCACTGAACTATATCCCCAGCCTGTATTTCTATGTTTTAAATAATTTTTTCCTGTTTTCTTCTCTCTCTCTCTCTCTCTCTCTCTCTCTCTCTCTCTCTCTCTCTCTCTCTCTCTTCCTTTTTCTTTTGGTTTAAGACAAGGTCTCACTATACATTCAGGCTGGCCTTAAGCTCACTATGTAGTCTAGGCTGGCTTCAAACTCACAGTGATCCTCCTGCCTCAGCACCCCAGGAGCTGGGAAAACAGGTGTGTTCTACCATATACATCTTATTTTCTAAGCATTCTTTTTCTCTGCAAAGCTTTATTCCAGAGGGGGTCAGACCTTCTTGACAGCTGCCTTCCTCGTGGTGGCCAGCACACTGCTCAGCTCCTCACGCTTCCCCTTGGTGCAGATGGGTGTCCCCACCCTTTTCTTGATGAACTTGAGAGACCTTGAGCAGCTCCATGGCGCGCAGCTCATAAGGGGTGCAGCTGCACAGCTCCCGGATCACGTCCTCCCGAGCTTGGTGTGCTTGGTGAGACATCGGGATGGCAGCTGCAGCTCGGTGTGCTCACACCCTTAGTCACCTTGTGGCCCTGTTGAGGCCCACGACCCTGGGACAGCAGAGTGCCGTGGCTACTGCTCTTTGATGGTTGCTGTGGTAGAAGCTTGTTTTCTAAATAATTTTCACGAACATCTCTTTGTCCCATCCTCGCTGCAGCTAGCTAAGTCTGAGCCACTGCCATTCCTGTCCCCATCTATAGCAATGGTCTCTCCTCTGCCCTCCCTCCTCTCTCTGCTCCTCTCTAACCCACGAGCCTCTAGTGCTCCAGCGAGCTTTCAAAAGCACCCATTGGATTATATCCTCAGTGTGTGGCTGCTGGGATTTACTTCTATAGCTACCACCAGTAGTTCCTGGTGTGGTTTCAGGAGAAGGGGTGAGGTCCCTACAATGGGTGACAGTCACTCCCAGCCTATATGAAACCCAGGGGTGAGATGAGCTGGCTCCTGGGAGGTGCCACTCTGTGGCAATGTCTACAAGTATTCTCTCATTCCTTTGAAGATATTTGTTGAACACCTAGTATGTGCTGGGCCATGAAAACTCAGAGGGGATAGTTTTCCACCCTCTAAGGGGTAAACATTCATTCTTAGTGGGGTTAATAGAATATTACAATGCTTTGTGGTCCCCAGCTATGGTCCCCAGTGGTGGCAAGCCGATGGCACGTGCCACAGCAGGCTGTTTGCCATCCAGGTTTGTCATCACTGGTAAATGTTTGTGTCTTCCCAATCCATGTACTGAAATCCTGACTCCCAGTATCATGGCTTTTGTTTATTTTTATGGGGGGTTTTGAGATAAGGTCTGGTTATGTAGCTCAGGCTGGTGCTGAACTTACTCTGTAGCCCAGGTTGGCCTTGAACTCAAAGCAATCCTCCTGCCTCAGCCTCCTGAGTGCTGACTACAGGCGTGTATTACTGTGTCCAGCCATGGGGTGGCTTTTAGGTGTGGCTATGGGAAACGTTTAGTGTGGGGTTAGATCCAGATGGTGGGGTCCTCGTGGCGAGATTGGTGCTTTATTCAAAGCTGAGAGGCACAGGACAGGTTCTTTCTCTCAGCCATGTGAGGGCGCAGTGAGAAGAAGACAGCATGTGTGTGCAGGAAGCTGGGCCTCACCCAGAACCTTGGTCTTAGACCTCCCAGTCTCCACAGCTGTGAGATACCATCGCAGTTCAGATCTATGATGATTTGTTATTTTGGCCTGGACTAAAACCCCAAAAGAAGCCAGACCCAGAGGCTGAACACTACAGATTTCACTTATGTGATGGCCTATGAAAGGCAGTGCTTTAACCCAGCAATCAGTTTGGTGGTCAGTGGGCCTGGGTTAGGGAAGAGGATTGATTCTCAGGCTCTCAAGAGAACGCCAGGGGTGGCACCAGCATCCTATTCCCTGGTGGTAGCGGGGGTTCCACAGCTGATGCGTCTGTCAAAGCCCACTAATTTTATGTGTGCAAATATACCTTGGCCAACTTGCCTTTGAGTGATTATACAGTGGATGATGAACTTAGGCTAGGGAACGGGCCCCAGTGAAAGGCAGCTGCGGGCGTCAGAGCTGCCCGGTCCAGAGACTTTGCTGGTGAAACTGCACTGGGCTGGGCTTGCACAGGTGATATGAAGGCAGCTACATGCCTGCTGGGGGTCTGCTTGGCCGAGGACGACTCTCCTCACTAGGGTGATGTCGTAGGACTCCGTCGGAGCTAAGTGAACCAGACAGTGTGGCCAGCTGACACCTGGGGCGCCCTGGACCCTGGCCTGGGTGACCTGGCCTACAGTGATTCTTCTTAACTGGAAAGCCCTGGGAAAGACCAGGTTATTGGCAGAAACCTATGGCCTGTGCTTTAAAGTGGGTTGGAAGCATCTAGAAAGGGAGGGCTCCCTGCTCAGGAGGGGCCGTCTAATCTAACTGGGCACCCGGATGTGCTTGGTGAAAACCACTCTCCTCCGCACCCCCCTGTGAGGGGCTCCTGAGCCCAGGCAGTGTCTGGTGGGGCCAGTGGCTTGGTCCAGAGCACTAATCAGTAGCTGGAGAGTAAAAATAGCAGGGGAGATGGGAGCAAGGCTTGCCCAGACGCAGCGTCACCAGGAACACCTGTCCCTGCTGGCCCTGGGCGTGGCCCTGCCTCCTGCCCATTCTAGGGCGCAGGCAACCTGGATTCTGAAGCAGAATCTATCATTCTTCCAATGAATCCCTGCTCTTTTTCTGTAGTGGAGACTGAGCCCAGAGCATTTGCCGTGAGCTACATCCTCAGTCTGCCTCCTCTCCCTCCCTTCCTCCTTCCCTGGTTCCCTCCTTTGCTCCTTCCCTCCCCTCTCCCATCCTTCATTCTTTCCCTTCCTTCCTTCCTCCCTCCCTCCCTTCCTTCTTTCCGTCCTTCCTCCCTTCCCTTTTTCTCTCCACCACTCTGTCCCTCTCTGTTTCTTTCTGAGACATGGTCTCACTTAATTGGAAAATCCTCTAGGCTGGGATTGAGTTTGTGACCCTCCTGCTTAATGCATCACAGTACCTGGTCAGCTCTGTCTGAGATTAAAAGTTAATTCATTTGAATAGGTTTCTACTCTTTGCAACTCCTAAAGCTTCTACAGAGATACCACATTCACACGTTATTTTATTTCTGTGCCTTTTTATTCTTCTTAAAAACCACTTTCAAGGGCTGGCCAAATAGCTCAGAGGATTATAGCGCCTGCAAGCAGGTGCAGGGGCCAGGAGATCAATCCCCTGGCCTGCTGTACTGGCCCCACCCCTGGGGCATGAGAGGGCCATTGAGACTGGGCTGGTGGCGCACACCTGCAATCCCAGCTCGTGAGAGGCTGTAAACAGGTGGATCACTAGAAGTCCCATCTGGTAGTGAGACCCCGAACACTCTGTAGACCCTTCCCTAAAATTCAAAACAAACAAACACACTTTTGAGAGCAGATGTGGTGTATACCTGTAATCTCAGCTACTCCAGATGCTGAAACAGAACGTTTAGGAGCTCAAGGCCAGCCTGGGCAACTTAGTGATACCCTGCTTTAGTCTCAGAAAAACAAAAACACAAAAAGGACTAGAGCTGTGGTTCCAGTACTGCAAAAAGCCAAACCAAATCAAAACAAAAGCACCCCGAAGAGCCCTCTTTTGTTTCATTTGCCAATTTGTCTACGAGTTGCTTGGATTCGTTTTCTCATGTCTAAGCTAACGTCATAAAGCAAGCCACCCAGATATCCTTCTTTTACTTCACAAATTTCTTGGTCCTGCACAATTATTCTACCAGAAGAACTACAGAATTGATTTCTCAAGTTAAAAAAAAAAAATCCAGGTGATTGAAATCACACACTAGATTTATAGATGGCTGGAGGGAGGATTGACACTTTTGCGATACTGTTCAAGAACAGCACACGTTGCTCCATTGATTTAAGTCTTTTTAAAGCGTCCTTCATGCAATTTCAGCATACATCTCTGCACGCATTTTGCTAATCGCATTCTTTTTAGTCCCCTGACGCTGGCTCCCGCGCTATTGCTGGCGTACAGGACGGGCATTGATCTTGATGTATTTATCGCTCGTGTTGGCCTCTTTAGTCAATTCTCTGATTAGTCCTTGTAGCTCTTTAGCGCCCTCTCTTGATTTCTCAGCATGAACAAGCACGTCGCCTGCAAATGACAGTTTTACGTCTGTTTTCCAACGTGTACACTCTTCTTATTTCTTTAAGCCTCCAGATGGAGGCAAGTAGCAGTTAGAACAGCAGCTGCCTTGTATATAAAAATACACTACCGTGATATATCCCAAACTGGTATTCCTGAACAACGGCCCACAAAAAATGCCAATTAGTGTTTTCTTGAGAAAAAATGTGCGGGGCCCAAATAACTGTAGAACACATTGAGTTAAATAATAGCAAACTTCCTCCTGCCTCAGCCTCCCTGGTGCTGGGGATCATTCCTGGTGACAACTCTTAAACTAACCGGGCCACCAATCCTTTCTTCCACCTTACTGTTGTGTGTCTTCTGGAGCGCTGTCCGCAAGGTAGCATTAGAACTGCTGCTTTAACCACTTACTGCTAAGCATGGCGCTAGCTGTGATTTTAGGAAATGCAATGTTGGCTAAGTGCACTTTGGTCATGGGAAGCTGATGGCTTTCCTAGTTTACTGAGAGTTTTTGAAAGATCAGACATGGAAATTAATCTGATTAAATGGTTTTTAGATGTCCATGGAGTTGGTCACATTATTTTTCACTTTTAAACTAGTGGAATTTGACTACTGCACATTGTGTGGTTCAGAACACTCCTTAGGATCACAGGACTTCGTGGCCACGATGGTAGTGGGTTGGGCAGTGCAGAGGGCTGGGGCCCCAGGCTCCGGCCGTCAAGTCCCAAGGGTCCCTGCTTCAGCTGAGGAGACTGCCTCTGGGTGGCAGTGGTGCAATGACTCTGAGCCCTGGCATGTAGGTCTTAAGAGCAGCGATTCCAGGGATCCAGTTGGTTATCTGATACCAGTGTTGTCCACTGGTCTCAGGGGACGGAACTAGAAAGATCCTGGGGGCACAGGGTTCTGCCCTTTGCCTGCTGCTCCTCGAGTCTGAGCGTCCTCTCTGCCTCGATTTGCTTTCTACAGTCTCTCCACTCCTTGCACTCAGAAACGGAAACATCTACTGAGGACTGCCTGAGAGCTTAGGCTGGGTGCGGAACACAAGCCAACTGCCAGTGTGTGACCAAGTGGCTTTAATGTTATTTATAAGGCCAATAATATCCAGCCATAGTTAAGTGCTAACTATGTACCATATACTTGGCTATGTGCCTCAGGTAGTTTATTTTAATTTCATCCAACCGTCCCTCTGAATCAAATATTATATGTGCTGCCAAAGCAAACACAGAACTGAACACTATTTCAAGTTTGCAAACTGGAAGATAACTTCAGAAACTGGAAAATAACCTGTCTCCAGGTGTCACCAGCATAGGTCATCCTGCAGCCTGGGCTGTAGTGACCGTGTCCCCTCACCAGGGCGGTTCTGAGGAAGGTGGGCTTCCCTTTTCTTGGGTGACCTTATTCTTCTTGGAGAGATAGCCTATAAAGTTTCTGTGTATCTGTTCCATAGGTATTTGATCCATAGAAGAGATTCTTTTTTTTTTTTTTCTTCAAAGTTTCTTTTGTAAGTAGGTAGAAATCTTAAAGACGTAGGGGTAGAGAGTTCATGAACAAAAACCAAACTGCATGGGAAACACTTCAAAGAATCAATAACTTGGATTTCATCTTTTTAAAAAGTTTCTGCATGTCAAAAGAAATCACCAACAGAGTAAAAAGAAAACCCACAAATTGGGAAAAAACTGTAGCTAACTGTCCCTCAGGCAAAGGACTTCTACCTAAAACATATAAAGAATTTTCAAACTTCAGGAACCCAAAATTAAAAGACCCAATCCAAAAATGGTCATCTGAGATGAGTATATACTTCTCAGATGAAGAAATACAAATGGAAAATAAATATATGAAAAATATTTAGCATTATTGGTCATTTGAGAAATGCAAATTAAAACAACCCTGAGATTCCATCTCATCCCAGGAAGAATGGCTATCATTAAGAAATGAACCAAAAGGGCTGGCGAGATAGCTTAGCAGACTAAGCACTTAGGCAAGCGCAGGGGACAGGGTTGGATCCCCGGCACTGCGCGCCATGCCAGCCCTTCCCTTGAGTATGCTGAGCCAGCGATGGAGTCTGGGTGTGGTGCCTGTAATCGCAGCACTGGGGAGGCAGAAAATAAGAGAATCACTATAAGTCAGCTGTGTAGTGAGACCCTGCGAAAACACACACAAAAAAAAGAAAAAGAAAGAAAGAAAAGAAAAAGAAATCAGCCAATGACAAATGCTGGAGGGGCTGTGGAGAAAAAGGAAATCTCCTCCATTGTTGGTGGGAGTGCAGACTGGTACAACCACTGTGGAAATCAGTTTGGAAATTCCTCAAAAACCTAGGCCCCATTTAAACCAGCTATTCCCCTCCTGGATATTTTTCAAAATGAACTGAAAACATCATACCAAAGCGATATATACATGCCACCCATTTATCGCAGCTTAATTTGTTACAGCTAAATCTTGGAAGCAACCCAAATGCCTATCAACTGAGGGATGGATAACAAAGAGGTGGTATTTTTACACAATGGAACATTACTCAGCTATGAAAAGATAAATCTGAGGCTTTTGTAGGTAAATGGATGCAACTAGAGACCGTACTTATAAGTGAAATAAATCAGACCCACATGTGCAAACATCACATTGTCTCCATAGTGTGAAAACCTGAAAGAGTAAATAAAATTTGAAAGGTAAAATAGATATTGTGAACTAAAGGGAAAGAGAAACTGGGAATAGGAAAAACAGGAAAGGGACGGCGAGGAAAGAGATGTGTTTCTGTATGTATCCAGGATGGCCTGTTCAATTCTACTGCTGGTTTCTGCTGGTCTACAGAGGGGAGAAATTGATGCTTACTTCTTTTCTTGTTCTTTTTGATTTCTTATAACTTTTTTAAACCAACTTTGGTCCTTTAAAGACTTCCTCAAATACAGCTTCTCTGATAGCAATGGAACATCCATCTCTGACAAAACAAAAAAGAGGAATATAAATAAAGGACCACTTTGTAGTGAAAAGTGTCTGTATATACAGAATAGGATAGATATTTATAGCTACTTTCTCTTAGTCCAGTGAGAAGAAAAATTTGTACTAATATTGTTTAGACAAGATACCATGGTCTATACCTTGTCCTCTGAATAACTACTATGAAAACAACATGCAATGTATTAATCATTGTAACTGTCCTACTAGCCTGTTTTTAAACTGTCTCATTGCTATTTCTTTCTCATTAAAATTAATTAAAAAAATAAAACCAACTTTGTGTGGTTATGTCTGGTAATTTGAACAACTAATCTAAAGACAGCATTATGGAATACAGCAGCCATTGTTGAGTTTCTGCTGTTTTGTTTGGTGAAGTTCTGTTTGTTTGTTTGTTTCTTTACTTTTTTGTATTCTCTTTAGATTAAAAACGTCTCTTTTGTACATTTAAAAAAAATCTAAAACTAAAACAAAACAAAGTTCTCTGTATTCTTGGTGTTACTATTAATCCTGAAAGATACAGCCATGGCCAACCATAACCCCAAAGATTGAAATCCCAAAAAGTCAAAATTCTAACACCTAAAATCCTTTAACCAAACTGAATTTTTATCTTTAATTTTAATCCTGAAAGATTAAAATTCAGATTGGTTCCAGGTGTGATGGCACACGTCTGTAATCCCAGTGCTGGGGAGGCTGAAAATAGGAGCATCATTATGAGTCCAAACTGTGTAGTGAGACCCTGTACCAAATATGTTAAAAAAATCAGATTGCTGAAATCCTGAAAGTCAGAATTCCCATTGAAATAGAAAGGGGTAGGATTCCACAGAAGGGATTAGTGTACTCTGGGTTGTAGACAGGATGGGGGCATCATGTCCCTTGGAGAAAGTACCCAGAAACCTAGGAAAGCATTATTTGGGGGGGGCCTAAGAGATCAGTCTATCCTGTCAATCAGACTCCAGAGAAAAGTACAAATTTTTTGCTTTGTTTTGCTTTTGAGACAGGATCTCTCTGTGTAGGTCAGGCTGGGTTTGAACTCACTGTATAGACCAAGCTGGTCTCAGACTCCTGCTGATCCCCCTGCCTCAGCATCCTAAGTGCTAGGAATACAGGCAGGAGCCATCACTCCCATCGAAGAGCAAATACAGAAAGCAAATTAGTGTCTCGATGAGCGCTGGGAGAGCTTTCTTCTGCTGCTTGTACATCAGAGCTTCAGCTTTCCAGCCCTCGGGCCCTCAGGACTTCCACCCCTGGCCCCACGGGTCCTCAGGCTTTTGCAGTTGTTTTCATTTTCCCTCTTTTATACTGGAAGTATAATCACATAGCAACTTTTAGAGACTTATGATTCATTTTTGCAAATTTGACTTCGTGAAGGTTCACTATCCCCATGATGAATTTGCACATGAGCATTATGTGTGTTTGAAAAACACTGAAACTTTCTCAATAAGCAAAGTGATGTCTTTTTTGTACCACAATCTTTGTAAAAGACAAAAATCTCTCAAAATCTCAGCTCTTTGCTTGGCCTCTTCTGTGCCCCTCTTGCATTTCAGCCCCTTTGATGCACTTCCAGGCATTCCAGGTGGCTGCAGTTACAAAGCTGGATGCACACCGTTACCACCCACAAGTGACAACTTCATACATTTCCCTTTTTGACTTGTATCTTTTTTTCCTACATTGTCAAATTTATTTATTTACTTATTATGTGTTCGTGATATATAATGAATGCATTCATTGTGGGGAATTGGTATCACAGCTTGAACCTTTCGGCCTACTTCTTCATGACTGTGATTTGTGTGCTTGTATCTGCTCGAATGTGATTGTTAGTCTTTCTGAATATACAGAGACGCTCCGTGCGATTCACACAGCCGCCTCCGCTTACCTCGGAGATGCTAGAGCAGCTCCTGAGAAGGCAGCAAGCTCTCCTCTACAGAAGGATTTTTTGCAAGCAGCCCAGCAAGTTCCAAATGTGTCTGACCACACATACCTGTAGGGCTGGGCAAGAAAAGAATTCAAAAGAAATACAAGCACCACAGAAGAGGATACGATCTGGATGGTGATTATTCAAGGCAGGATCCAGCTAAAGCAGTTGGAGAAAACACTTGCCTTAGCAAAATCAGAACTCTAGCATTTTTGGGAGGCTTTTTAAATATTCATGTTTTGTTGAGTTTGAGCTTAATGCACAGCTCAAAGTCTAGTCAGACTGTTGGTGTGTAATGTACTCAGGCACAACTTCAGGAGGTGGAGCGAGCATAGGATGTCACAGTGAGCAAAAAAAAAAGAGCACAATGAAACAGCTCCTTTAAAACTGAGACATATACCTGAGTTCTGAAATGCTTCTGGAATGTTCTGAAAAAGTGTTACCAGTTTTCAGAAGGAGCAAAAACCATTAAAAATTGGCCAGTTACACATGAAAAGATGCTTAGCACATCAAGAAAATGTATATCAAAACCATAATGAGAGGGCTGGCCAAATAGCTCAGTGGCTTAAGGTACCTGCTTAGGTAGACATAGGGGCTGGAAGTTCGATCCCCTGGGCCAGCCTTGCTGGCTCCACCCATGGGGCATGCTGAGATGGCTATTGAGACTGGGCGTGATGGGGTGTGCCTATAATCCCAGCACTTGGGAGGCTGTAAACAGGAGGATTGCTACAAGTCTGATCTATGGAGTGAGATTCTGTAGGTCCTGTAGACCCTTCCCTATATTACAAAAACAAAAATAAAAAACATACTGAGAGCTGAGCATGGTGGCACACGCCTAGGATCCCTGTGCATGTGAAGCTGAGGCAGGAGGATCGCTGTGAATTCAAGGCCAGCCTGCCTCGCATAGTGAGTCCCTGCCTCAGAATGACAAACAAACAATCACACACAGAGACAAACATAAAGGGACAGAACTTAATTTTCACTACCATATCTATAAATAAAAAGGAAAATAAACATTGAAGATGTGGAGAAATTGCTCAGTAGCACACACCTGTACTCCCAGCACTCTGGAACCTTCTTGAAACAACCTTCTATATTATCCTCACCGGTCTCCGAGGTGCCTTGCTTAGCTGTTGCATGATTTGGTAGCCAAACAAAAGTTATCACCAGAGAATCTGAATCTTTACTGGAAAGAAAAGGAAAAGAACTTAGTGAACACACTGAAGTACTGAAAAGATCAGGGGAAACGTTAGGCAACTTTGGGGCAAAACTTCCCTGATTACCTTCATTTTGATGTGGATCGAAATATATCCCTTGGTGTATCGGGTTCTTCTCCAAGGATAGGAAAAAACAAAGAAGTTTGAAGAATACACCAGAGATAAATACATCACAGCCAGAGTTGACTAAGGACACTTTTGAAAGCAATTAAAATGATAACATACAATTAATTTACTCAAAAGGTGGAAGCAAAAGCTTTGGAAGGTACTGGGGTTGTCAGTCCTGTAAACTTACGTCCTGTTTGTCAGCAGAGCAGAGTTAATCCAAACATCTGGCCAGATGTAAAGTCAGAGAGGTAGACAAAGTTTTGCAAAATGCAACATGGTGCCTAGTAACTTCACTGTAAGCCAGAGGAGCCGCATCCACCATGGGGACCTTAGCTGACAGAGCCCCACTTCCCGTAGCCTCAGAATTCACAACACGAGAGCCGGGTGTGGTGGCGCATGCCTGTAATCCCAGCACTTGGGAGGCTGAGGCAGGACGATTGTTGTGAGTTCAAGACCAGCTTGAGCTACAAAGTGAGCTTAAGGCCAGCCTGAACTGCATAGTGAGACCCTGTCTCAAAAAGACATTAAAAAAAAAAAAAAAAAAAAAAAAGAATTCACAAAACGAAATACTCCTGAATCCTCTTTTGAGGGTGAATATACTAATGTGAAATGCTTGTAGAAGTCAGCTTTCAGGTTCCTAAATAAGCAGTAATATGTTGCAAAGCCATTTGACAAAAAAAAAGAGAGAAGCATTTGTGAAGTTCCTGAATAAGGAATACTTTGGAAATGAATGTATCTATTTGTACTGGGAATCAAACTCAGGACCTTGCACTTGCCAGACAGATGCTGTGTCAGTAAGTCCCATTCTTGAAAGCAGTTCTAACTTAATCTTCAGATAGTTCCTTCTTTTTTATTCATTTTTTCTACACTGAGCTATACCCGCAGCCTCTCTAAATGTTTATGCTTATAAAACTAGTTCTGTTATTGTTGCCTATTTTACTGTGTGTGAAGCAGGCTGTGTTCTGTTGTATTTTGATGTGATTCTCATGTAAATCTTCCTCAAAAAAAATCTAAAGATGTATCTTTTTTGTTTGTCTTGGCTGTCTTTTTTTTTGAGACAGAGTCTTGCTACATAGTTCAGGCTGACCTCAGGTTAGTAGCATTCCTCTCGCCTCAGGCTCCTGAGGGCCGGGATTACAGGTGTGTAGCACACACCTGACTGAATATGTGACTTTAAAATAATCTGAAAGCTATTTTTCTTGCACAGACTGATCTTGTGGGATTTTAGATTTTAGGATATTAGATTTTGGAGACTTTGACCTGGGATTTCAGCATTCGGGATTATGGAGCTTGAGATCATGACTTTCAGGATCAGGGCCCAAACCTGTCTCTCTCTCTCTCTCTCTCTCTCTCTCTCTTAAAGATTTAATTTTAGTCATGACATGTTTTTGGATTTCACTTATTTGTTTTCTCTTATGGCTTGGCAGAAATTTAATAACATTCACTACAGAAGGAAAATATAAGAACAAACATTTATAAGGTGCTTTCTCTGACAAGCTCTGTTCTAAATTGCATTCATCAACTTCATCATTAGAACAGCTTTCTCTGTTAGGACTTATTATCTCATTTTAAAGATGCTGAAACTCAGCCACAAAATCAGTTACGTGTCTTATCTGAGGGAACACAACTAAGTGGGGAACTGGGATTGAAATTCAGGCAGCCTCCAGTTTTCAACTTATTAACTTTTTACTTCCTAATTCATTTCGTTTTCTTTTTCGAACTCTCTGAGATGAATGCTAACTTCATTTCCGTGGGACACTTCTTATTAATAAAAACATTTAGGGTGGTAAAGTGAGTACGACTTAACAGACATGTGGACTCAAGTGATCAATCTTTTCAAGGAGCCACCTTTAGATTTGATTATCTGTTTTTCTGTTCTTGATTCTGCTAACATATGATCTTGTTTCTTTTCTCTTGTTGTTTTGGATTTACTATTTATTTTCTCAAGACTGAAATATATTTCACTGGCAAACTTTCTTCTGTTCTTTTCCTGATGTAAGCACTTCCACCATGAATTTCCCTCTAAATGATGTTTTAGCTGCATCTCAGAATTTTTATCATAACAAAACAAACATAATGTGAAATATATGCTATTGACGCATTTAGGTTATTGTTTTTGTGGTACCAGGGATTGAACTCAGGACCTTGAGCTTGCCAGGCAAGCACTTATTCCCCTGAGCTATCTTCCTGGCCCCCTAACACATTTTTTAAAGTACAAGACAGTCTTATTAACCATCTAGAGCAGATCTCTAGAACTTTTTCAGCTTGCAGGACTGAAATTCTATCACACTACATCCCCACCCATCCCATTCAGTCCCTGCTAACTAGAACATTTTATATGTGGTGTCTTTATTTTTATTAAGTTCAAACCATTTCTATGTTTTCCTGGTGACTTCCTCTTTGAGCCACGGGTTATTTAGAAGTATGCTGCTTAACTTCCAGATAGTTGGAGTTTTAAAAGGATACCTTTAGGGCCAGGGATATAGCCTAGCAGCACAGTGCCTGCCTGGCTAAGTGTGAGGCGCAATCCCTGGCACCCCCTCAAAAAAAAAGATATCATCACATTATTAGTTTTGGCTTATTATACTATGAGTGAGGTCCCTGGTGTGCTTGTTCTTCTTTTAATTTTTTTTTTCTAATTTGATTTTGAAGAGTGAAAACAAAGCAAAAACACAGAAAAAAGACAGAAACAGGGTAACATTCAACAATATACACGTTATGAGTTTTCAAAACAGAAACAGCTGACTAGCAGTTGCTGTTACACTATCTGTTTTTATCATCAAATCTGTTGTTTAGATTAATAGATATAGTTATGTAAGATTGGACAAATAATTGAATATTAATGCTTGCTTTTAAGAAATCTTATTTTTTTTCTTGTCTTTAAAAAAAATTATTTTCTTAATTTTTCATGTATTTAGTGCAGGGTCTTACAGGGTCTCTCAGACTTGTAGAGATTCTCCTGTTTTCAGCCTCCCAAATGCTGGGATTACAGACATGAGCCACCATGCCCAGTCTCAATTGCTGTCTCAACGTGCCGGGAGGCAGGGCCAGCAGGGTACATCAGGAATCAAACCCGGATCCCTGCATCTGCCCTAGCGGGTGCTTTAATCTCTTGAGCTATCTGGCCAGCCCTACTTAAAAATTTATTCTAAGGAGAGCATGATAACTGATAAGACATTAGAAACAGTATGCATTTAGAAGACCAAGATGAGAGGTGTTCAACCATGGGCTTTGTATTACACAGTGATGTAGTCGCTCAGATCTCAGATATCAGCATACGGAGTTACTCAAGGTGAAAATTATACACATTAACTGCTATTTTCAAAAACCTCATGGATGCCGGGCGTGGTGGCGCATGCCTGTAATCCCAGCACTCGGGAGGCTGAGGCAGGAGGATTGTTGTGAGTTCGAGACCAGCCTGAGCTACAAAGTGAGCTCGAGGCCAGCCTGAACTGCATAGTGAGACCCTGTCTCAAAAAAAAAAAAAAAAAAAAAAAACCTCATGGAAATTATTAGTACAATCATCTCAGTCATCCTGTAAATGTACTTGCATGTTTCTCCCCTTTCTTTTTTCTTATCTTTTCTCCTTTCTCTCATCTTTGTTGTTTAATCCTTCAGTTCAGTTTCTTTCTGTTCTACTGTATCTATTAACTTTTCAGGTTGTATTCATTCTTTCAGCTTCTTATTCTTTTAAAATTGTGAAAAAATTGCACTAACGGTGGTTGGACAGGATATTATGTCGGCTTCTAGTACTGTGGACAACCACTAGGAAAATAACGAGGTAGAAAGTATTAATTATTGAATCTTTGATGTAATTCAGGTATAAAAAATAAGATATGCAAACAGCTACACCCTCTTTATTTACTGATAAGAGACATACGGTATAATAATGTCTGTAAGTATAATATCATGTATGCACCTTCCATGATACCAAAACATTATGAAAACAGTTTGCAATGTATTTATTTATCAAATCCATCTTGTCAAGGTATCTTAAAACTGTCTCATTGATATTTGTATTTCAATAAAACAAAAATTAAAAAAAATAAATTTACTTTAAAAAAATAAAATTGTGAAAAAAAATTTTATGGTTTAGCTGTAAAGCTCTTTAGATCTTGAATTGTTTGGCTCTAAAATGTGCCCCCTAGGGGCCGGCCAAATAGCTCAGCAGATTAAAGCGCCTGCTTAGGCAAAGTGCGGTGGCCAGGGTTCACCCCGTGGCCTGCCCGCCCCAGGGTGTGCTGAGATGGCAGTTGAGATTGGGTGTGGGGGTGCTCGCCTGTAATCCCAGCACTTGGGAGGCTGAGAACAGGGAATCACTCTGCGTCTGATCTATGTGGTGAGACGCTGTAGACCCTGTACTAAATATATTAAAAAAGTAAATAAAAATATAACGTGCCCCCTAATTCACGTGTGTGTGACAGGAGACTGGGTCACAGGCGCTCTGCTCACCAGGGGATTCTCCAGTTCACTCGCTCACAGCTGGACAGGCCGCTGGGAGCTGGGCCCGGGTGAGCTGCGTCCCTGGGGCTGTGCCCTGGACGGCGCATGCTTGTGCCTGCGTCCTCCTCTCGCTGCCTGCTGGCTGCCACCGGTTGGGTGCCTTTTCCTCTGGCAGCCAGCTGACCTCTGAGCCCAAATCAGCCCCTCCTCCTCCAAACTGTGGACGCCTGGTACTGAGTTTCAGCAACACGAACGCCGAGTAGGAAGGTGAGCCCGAATATGGTTTACCTTGGTGAATGTTCCAAGCACGTGAAAGAATGTGTACTCGGCCTTGCTGCTTGGAGTGTGTTAGAGCTCACGGACTGATAGTGATACAATTTTTTTTTTTTTGAGACAGGGTCTCACCTTGCAGTTTAGGCTGAACTCTCTGTGGAGCCCAGACTGGCCTCAAACTCAGTGATCCTCCCACTTCAGCTTGGGATCACAGGTGTGTCCCACCTTGTCTGGCCCAGATCTTCTATATCCTTGCTAATTTTTTTTTTTTTAACAAAAGCGGGGTATTTCATTTCCCCGCTAAAACTAGATTTCTCTACTTCTCATGTTAATTCCATCAGTATTTGCTTCATGCACCTTGTCGTTCTGGTGGTTGACACATACACATTTAGTGCTTTTATATCTTCTTGGGAAATTAACTTTTTGTTATGAGGTATTTCTCTTTGTCTCTGATAATACTGCTTTTTCTGATGTGCACTCTGATTTTAATATAGCTATTCTGGCTATCTTTTGTTTAATGTTTATAGGTATTGTCCTTTTCTATCACTTATTTTATCTTTGTAATGATATTAAAGTGAGTTTCATGTAGATAGTACAGCGCATGGTTAGATACTGTGTGTGTGTGTATGTGTGTGTGTGTGTGTGTGTTTGATCCAGTCTGACAATGTTATCTTTCAATTGGCCAATGTGGACTAGTGTTCTAGCTACCACCTGGAGTTTCTTTAGAGTTTTAGCCACCTGTGCTGTTGTCCGGTGCTGTATGACCTGGACCCCAAGCAATGCAGAGATAGTAATCAAGGGAATCCCTCTCCAACCTTTTCCTGGTTCACTTGCTAAGAAAGATGGTTTCTCTTACCAGGTTTCTGTGCTACTGCCTCATCACCATAGTGCAGCTTTGCAAGTGGCCCAACCTTGGGAAAGGCCAAGAGAGAAAAAGAACCTGATGTGCAACTGTGATCCTAGCTATTTGGGGGGCCTAAGGCAGGAGGATGTCAAACTCGGGGCAAGCCAAGGCAATTTAGCAAGGCCATGTCTCAAAACTAAAACAAATTAAAAATAAAAAGGCCCAGATGTAGTGGAGCAATGTAGTGCTTCTAACTTCTACGCTAGTACTGGAGAGAGGGAAATGGGGGCGGGGAGGGATCGCACACCCTCAAACTCACAGAGGCCCGCTTTTCCAATTTTCTGTGCAGAAGATGAGGTTCTCTTCGCTGGTTGCCTGTGGCTGCTGCAAAGGGCCACCCTTTTGGTGTATCAGAGCTGGGTGACAAAAGAAATCCACCCCATGAGGATGCTTCTTCAAGGTTTGGACCCCTTCACCAATGTACCCCTGCGTTCCCAGGTCCTCGGACAGAAGCTTTTCGCACTCTGTTCAGCCCCTTTCGCTGCAGTCAGTGAGAGAGAAGCTGCCAGGGCTGCTGCCTCTCGTCCAGCGCTGGGAGTCCACGGAGGATTTTGGAGGTGGCATTGGTGGTGCGACGTAGTCACCTAGGGTAAGGCTGTTAACCGTCACGCCCGAGTTATCCTATGAAATGGCCACGCCAGTGTCTGTTGTACTAACCCTGCAGAAACCCTTTCCCATCCCTTGCCCAACTACTAATATCCAGTCTTTTGTTTTTCTCAATCTGTTGGGGGAAGAGAAATACTATCTTGTTGATTTGATTTCAGGTTCCACGTTTGCCAGTGCAATTTGAACATCTTTTTATATATTTTTGGTCATTTGTATGTCCTCATTTGTAAATAGGCCCTTCTAGTCTTTGCCCATTTTTCTTTCTGGTCATTTGTCTTTTTATTATTGATTTGTTGAAATTGCTTGTGTAGTTTCTAGTCTTCAGAATTTATTGTAGTTTACTTTGAGGCTCATTGCTTAATCAATCTGTCTATATGTTCTGTGAGCATTTCAGAAAAAAAGTATTCTATGTCCAAATTACATCTGGATAGATCACAACAGTTTTCTCAATTTTGTTATTTAGATTAAGTGATTTTAAAAATATTTGATCTGTTCAATTTTGAGACAGGTGTTTTAAGAAAAATCCCTCCCTGTGATTGCAGTTTTATAAACTTATTCATGCATTTTAGTTTTTGCCTCTATATTCTTTTTTTTTTTTTTTCTTTTTGAGACAGGGTCTCACTATGCAGTTCAGGCTGGCCTTAGCTCACTTTGTAGCTCAGGCTGGTCTCGAACTCACAACAATCCTCCTGTCTCAGCCTCCTGAGTGCTGGGATTACAGGCCTGCGCCACCACGCCCGGCTTGCCTCTATATTCTTTTCATTATTTCTGTCCATGTGTCTGAGTCAGATGCACCTTAGCCGACGGCTCACTGATTAAAGAGAATTAAGCTTCAGTGTTTTCTTGTCTGGGTTTTTTTTTCTTCCTCTTAGAAAACATGTTGATGAATTACTTAATCTTTCTAGGCCTCATATTGCTCATCTGTGAAATGGGCCAAAGAATAACATTTTTGTCACGGATGTGTTTTGGGACTTAAAAATCATCCGTGTAGGTGTTCAAAAACACCAGCCCTTACATTTTCTTTATAACTACATTTTACCAGTACAGTTGTAAAAAAAAAAGTCCTTGATTCCATTTAATGCTGCTTTGAGTTATACTTTTAAACAGCATGAATTTGGTTTGCATTTTGATGGGGTATGTTGGCTGCTTTTAGCTTTTTCATAATTATTCAACTTTATCTGGATCTCCTCTAAAGCTTGCTTGAGCTAGATCTCCAAAAATACGGCTGCCTTAAATCCTCTCCTTCTCTAGAAGCATGTGGCCCCACCCACCAGGAGGTGGCCCCTCCCACCAGGAGGTGGCCCCCCACCAGGAGGTGGCTCCACCCACCAGGAGGTGGCCCCTCCCACCAGGAGGGGGCCCCCACCAGGAGGTGGCCCCTCCCACCAGGAGGTGGAGTCTACTAGTCCCACCCTTTAATAGGAATGGCCATGGGTTTTGCCTTGACCAATAGAAAGCAAGGAAGTCACCCTGTTTTATTTCCAGCAGGAGTCCGCTTATGTTTGCGGAAGCCAGCCGTCTTAAGGAAGGTCAGGCTAGACTATCAAGTCCTGAGGCACGGCTGGCAGGGGAAGAGCATGAGGCCTGATGCCTGAGTGCCATCCCCTCTCGTGCCCAGCCGAGCCGCTGCAGGGTGCAGCCCGTGCCATCCCAGGCACACACACCAGGTGCCATTGCTGTGTGAGCCACTAACGTGACTTGTTACTCCGCGGTGGACAACTGGAACAAAAACGGAGCTAGATTTTCCTTTTGCACTCAATCTGAGAATCTTTGGTGTTTAATAAGACGTTTTAATTATTAAATATTTTTTAGTTGTTAATAATTGTGATTTTTTAAAATATATTTTCTGTGCCTATTTCACTTCCATGTGGTTTATTTTTTTCTTTCTTAATCTGTTTTATTTTTTTCCCTCCTTTTTGGGAGGTAACTATTTCTCTATTAGTATGGGTTTTTTTTTAACCTAAAAGTTTACCAAACATTTAAAATTATGGAGGACCACAATGGTGGCTGCGGCGGTAGCTGGGTCCCCGCTTTCTCGGCTGCTAGGCCGGTCCCGCCCGTAGGTGGCGCGGCCTATGTCGAGTGGTGCCCATGGAGAAGGCTCAGCCCTCACCTTTTTCGTGGCGCTCCCGGGGGTGGGAGTGTTTTCCTGAATGCTGAATGTTTTCCTGAAGTCGCACCACGGGGAGGAGGAGAGACCTGAGTTCGGCGCGTACCCCCACCTCCGCATCAGGACCAAGCCTTTTCTTTGGGGCGATGCTAACCATACTCTGTTCCATAACCCTCATGTGAATCCGCTTCCAACTGGCTATGAAGATGAATGAAGAGAACCTGGACCATCATTACCCGGGCACCGGGCAGCATGGCTCTGACTTGGACCATTACTCTGCACGCAGACCAGAAAAGTGTATGGGCCCTTAAGCTCACCTTCCTTCGTTGTATCAAATGGTGACCATCATACTGATCTTCCATCCCTTTGCTTCTGCAGGAGATGGCCTAAATAAATAACTTAAGACTCAAATAAATAAATAAATAAATAAATAAAATTATGATGCGTGGGCCCAGCAAGGGCTCAGCAGTCTAAAGCGCCTGCTTAGGCGAGCTAAGGCAGGTACAGGGGACCAGGGTTCAAGAATTCTTTTTGAGGAGGTGGGCGTGGTGGCACTCGACAGTAATCTCAGCCCTCAGGAGGCTAAGGCAAATCTGTGTAGTAGATTAGGTGCTGTTTATGATTGTTGTTCCCCTCCAGGTCAAGCTACTTGTCTGGAAAGTTGTAGTGGTTCTCCTGTAGTTCTGATTCCTGTATTGCTATTCCAGCAACAATGTGAGATAGGATGTCGACAGGGAATTTTGGCCACATTCAAGCAATGGCTGGGTGGAGACAGATTATTGGGGGAGACCTATAGAGAACTGGTGACTGAGGAGCTAGTCAGACATTCTGCAAGCCCTCAACATGCTGAATGTACGGAGTGGAAATAAAGGGGTTATACACTGGCCGGGCACAGTGACACAGGCCTGTCATTCCAGCACTTGGGAAGCTGAGGCAGGAGGGTCACTGTGAGTTTGAGGCCAGCTTGGGCTATGTAAGTGCATTTAAGGCCAGCCTAACTACATACTGAGACCTTGCCTAAAACAAAACAACAAAAAGTAACGTCTTTTTAAATTAAAAAAAATTATTAGAGTAGGAGACATTGCCATACATGTCCCTTGCCATCTCTCTCTCCCCTAAACACCCCTCCCATCATTCTTGCTACTTTCCAGAGCAGTTCTGGCAGCTTCTTTTCATGAGTGTCTTTACGGGTAGGATCAACAATGCGGTGAATGTAAGTCCGGTCCAAAGGACAGCCGGCCCTACAAACATCATGGTGTGTCCTTCTCTACCTGATTCCCCAGAGCTGGCACCACACATCTGCTGGCTTTTCCCCAGAGAGGTAAATGTTTTGAATTGATTCGGAACACAGAGGCAGCCACAACAGCACAATGAAAGAGGACATCCTGATGGGAAAGTGTCAAGAAGGATGGGGTAAGGGTGTCTGATATAAGGAGGAGGATTCTGAGGGGATTCGTGGCAATGTATCTCCTACCATAATACATTTCTAAAGAAATTTAAACACTCACCATGTTTTCGGACCACACCAGGTAGCAGCTGTTGCTGGGGCTCAGACTGTGACTCCTGGGGGATGCTGATGGTGTGTGGAGGGCAGCAGAGACGGGCAGGGGTTGCTTGCCCTTCACTTTGAGCCTGGTAAGGGAACCAACGGGGAGCTTGACATAGGCCCCTTGGAGCATGAACCCGGGGGATACTCCAGGCACACCTTTCCTGAGACGTCTAGAGGCTGGCCAGCGGCTGGCTGGCTGCTGCAGCCAGTTGGGAGGCATCTGCACAAGTGGGCTTTGCTCTCACAGTGCTCTGTCCTGGCTGAGGGCACAAGGGTGCTCCTGGGCCCTGATGTGGGGCTGTCTCTGCCCTCACCAAGGAGAGTGCAGGGAGGCCTGGGCATGCGCAGCAGAGCCATGCTAAAGGTAGCGTCCTGTCCCTCTGCAGGGAGGAGGGGGACGGCAGCAGCTAGAATGGGGGGAGAGGTTTGCCTGGGACAAGGGAGCCAGGGGATAGGACTGTGTGGCTGAAGGTTTCTGAAGCCCTTATAAAAGGCCAACCAAACCCACGTGAAGAGCCAAGAAAGAAATTTGCCCTTGACCTCTCACCAGCCTGGAGATGTGATGTCCCCTCCTGGCAGGGAAGTCAGGCCCTAACTCGCTTGTTTCCCTTCCCTTTCTTTCCCTACCTCTGGCTCAGGCCTGGGGAAGGATGGAAATGGGATGCCGGAAGCTTGGGATATGAAGATCAGAATGGGGTGCTGCCAGCTTGGGGTATGAAGGTCAGAATGGGGTGCCAGGCAGCTTGGGGTATGAAGATGGGAATGGGGTGCCAGGCAGTTTGTGGTACGATGACCGGGAAGACATCATCCTACTTTCCACTGGCAGGGTTAGGGACAGAGCCTGGCAGCTGTCACAGTGGGTCCTGATGTGCAGCCAGCACATGGCAGTTGCCTCGCATAGAGTCCCTGGCAAGTTCCTGCAGGATTTCCTGTGCTCTGACACACCCACCTCATCACACGAGTGGAGCTGTTGAACTTGAGACTGTGAGGATTCAAGGATGAATTGAAGAATGAACACAGCAAAGATGACAGCAAGGCATATTGTGCAGTGTGCCAAGCCCTCAATAAGTCCCTTTGTTGGAGATCTTCCCATTCCTTTTTTTTTTTTCAGAACCAGGCATTGAACTCAGGCCCTTGTGCTTGCCAGGCAAGCACTTATTCTACTGAGCCATCTCCCAGCCCAGTCTTCCCATTCTTTACCTGACATGAGAGAGCCTCAGAAGCCGTGCTTGCTGGAGGACACAATGGCCACCGTTACCTGGGCCTTGACCATGTGACAGACTCTCGGTGGACATGGTAAGGAGAGAGAGGTACCAGCTTGCAAGAAAAGATGGGCCTTGCGCAGCTTCCATGTGCAGCTCTTGTATAAGGCTGGTCCTGCCACACCTGGCCTGTGGAGGTGTCACTTCAGAAGGTGTGGCTTTCCCATACCCCAAATCTGTGGCTCAGTGTCTGCCTGACATGGAGTCCTTTCTCTCTGAGGTCAGGCAAGAGTGCCATGAGCTCAAGAAGGTAAAAGACAAGCATGGAAATCATGAAGAAGTGCCCAAGAATCCACGTTACCAGCTTTACAGAAGCTTCTGTCCAGTCCTCCCTGCCAGCCGTGGTCACTGGGAGATCGGTGACTTTCAATCAATTCATCCTCTCGGAAGACGTTCAAAGCTCGGAAAAGAAGATGAACTACCCGATGTATGCTCTTCTCTTGGAAAGAATGTATCACCAACTTTTAGGTGATTCTGACCAGTAAGTACATGAAGAATAAATATAATTAATGCTCACAAGACTGGGATCCCATCCATAGGTTTTGGTTGTAGTTGTGGAGGGATGACCAAAAGCTTGAGCAAATGTTGGCTCTTACATTTATAAGGTTAGTATGCTGACCACTCTGGCAGTGAGCTTTGTGTCACTCTCACGAATACTTGAGGGAATCAACTTATAAAGAGAAAAGGTTTGTTTTGGCTCATGATTTGCAGCTCATTCATAGCCAAGCAGCCAAAGAGAGAAAGGTGAGAGGGGATCTCAGCCACAGGCCTCTGGTGACATGACGCCTGAGATCCTCCACAGGCCCCCAGCAGTATCACCCCGAAGACCAGGTCTTCAGCCCATTTAAGGTCCATGCTGTGGCGTTGGCTGAATGGATAAAGAGCCAATGTACCTCTGTGGACTGCTGCTGGCAGTGTCAGGCATTATTACTAAGCATCTTGAGTGTTTTAATTCATTTATTCTCCCCAGGAAGTTTATGAAGGAGGGGTTGTTAGCTCCACATGACAGGTGATCAAACCGAGGAACACAGAAGTGGAAAAAATTGGCCAGAAGTCCATGGCTATGTAGGCAGCAGGCAGAAGGCCAGCGTACCAGCTTGGGCCAAGCCCCTCAGTTGGCCACAAAGCCACAGAGCCTGCTGGCCAGCGAAGGCACCACGACTCCAGCTCTGCCCAAGCTGGTGGGACATGAGCTTCTGTTCCTTGAAGATGAATTTTTTCTGAGGCCACCAAGATGGGTAGGTGACAGGTGGTGTCACCAGAGAACAGCCCACAGAAAGCTCATAGCAAGAGGCCTTGAGGTGAGTACCCAGGCTGTCTCAGGTACACGGAGGGCAGGAGGACTTTGAAAACATATAGCAAGCAGTGAGGCGGAAGGGTCAAGGACACTCTGGTGGTGCATAGAGCTGGGCTGGCAGGCTCACGTGAGCCTCCTTGCACCCTAATATGCTTTCTGCACGTTCCAAACCTGGTTGTAGCCAACTGTGGTGGCAGACGCCTATAATCCCAGCGCTCGGGGAGGCTGAGGTGGGAGGAGAGAAAGTACGAGCCCAGCTTGGGCAATGTAGTGATTTAGTGGGAGCCTGTTTCAAAAAAAATTTTTTAAAGTTTTTTTAAAGGACTGGGGATGCAGTTCAGTGCAAAGTACTGGCTTCAATCCCCAATACTGAGAAACAAAAGCGAGAGAAACAAAAAAACAAAAACATCCTGCTTGCAAAAGTGCAGGCCTCTATGGCTACCGTGTGGCAGCTGTTATTTTCTGCTGTTTTTTTCCTATCAAAAATCATTTCAATTCCTGAAGAAATATGTGCTGGGTACAACAAAATTAAATAACAGAAGCATAAGAAAAAAAAAAAAAAGTGATTCTCAAAGCTCACACCAAAGTAACCATTTCTATGTCCTTTAAGAATTTGATCTAAATATAACACTACCTGTATTTCTCCTCCAGAATTGGAATCATCCTAATTTTTTAGTTCTACAAATGTTTTTATTAACTTAATCATACATTGCAGGCATTTTTCTGCATGTGCTCTTATGCTTGCCCTCTCGCAGTTGCTACGAGGATTTGTATTTCTGGGATGAGTACACTCAGCTTCCTTCTTCCACCCTCATGGATTCTGGGTCCAGGAAGATATGATTTACTAGTACATATAGGGGAAATCGAGCCCGTGCCCTCCCGCCCCTGCTGGGCCATCCTAACCCCGTGCCCCTTTCCAAAGGGCTGCTGTGGGCTCCCCCAGAGGGCGTGGCCCTGCTGGACAGCCTGCGAACCGAGGGCAGACTGGGGGGAGGGGCCAGCAAGGAAGAGGCATGTTGTCTCAGCTATGCCTCCAGTTCCGCCTGACCAGCAGCTTGGCTACTGTTTGGTACTCCTCCTCAAGTGTACGCTTGGAGGAGCAGTGAGACTTTTAAAAAATCTCCATTCCAAATATTAATATCTACATCTATACTTATGTTCAAAATAACCACACTTTTAAGAAAATACGAATTCTTCCACCCATCCCATACCTGGGACTGAATCCTGGACCTTTGCAGTAAGCAAAGTCCCTAGACTTATTTTTTTGAGACGGAGTCTCACTAGGTCACTGAGAGTTGCCCAGCCTCACCTCACACTTGTAATCGCCCTGCCTCAGCCTCCCAAACTGAGCCACCACATTCGACTGAAAGTAAGTTTGGTTTTTGTAGTACTGGGTCTACAGGGTCTCACTGCATAGATCAGACTCGTAGTGATCCTCCTGTTTACAGCCTCCCAAGTGCTGGGATCACAGGCCGGGGCACCAGCACACCCAGTCTCAATTGCCGTCTCAGCACATCCTGGGGGTGGGGCGGGGCCGGAACGGCAGGGGCAGGAGGGGGAATTAAGTTTAGTTTTAATTGAAAGGAAGAATCAGGCGACTGGGTCCTTAGGAGTAGTGGTTCAAGGGCTTGGGGCACGGCTGCAGCGTGTGCGTCTTGATTGTACCTTTGCGTCCCTGTACATCCCCAGGTATGGAGTGCCTGCAAGTGTGACCCTGTGCACCCACATCCTCCTGTCCCTTTTATGAACTCAAGACAGTGACTCCTGGCTGGCCCTCGGCTCTGCCTGCTCTCCCATGGCTGGGTCCCCCTGGGCCTGCAGAAGCCGGATCGCACCTAGGGAGCCTCCCCTTGGAGGCCCAGTGCCTGTGTGAAGCTCTGACCCCGAGAGGGCCCCACCTGGCACCCCGAGGCGGGGTGCAGAGCAGTGCTCCCCCAGCGGCATCTCCCCCTGCTGCTTCTGGGCATCCCCAATCTCTGTTCAATGGGTGATTTTTTACGATCGATCTTATATCCGGCACAATCAGATTTATGGCTCCTGCATCTTATGAAATTACACAGATGTTGCTGCTCTGCTTCTCTCCAGGACAGTAAAAGGCAATAACGTTCTTGCAGATTTCGACAGCAGGCAATTCAATAAAGGGCCATGTATATTTTATAAGTACAATAAAGACGAGGCTGTGTGCCCGCACTGCGGCCCGCCAGGGCCCGGCACTGCACCGGCCACAGTCACCCTCCCCCCTTTCGTCTGCTTGTCGATCAGGTCTCTTCCACCGTCACACAAGGGACCGGGCAGATTTATCCCTTTTCTGATCCATTATTTAAGCTTGGCTCCAGGGACCCTGCAATGGGGGCTGTTTAAAATTTAAAGGTGTTTGTGGAACTTAATACTTTCCTCCTCCTGATTTGCACTATAAAATTTTATCTGTATTTTTGTTGCCCCATAAAATGTTTCTATCTTATCAGGCGGTTTGTCCTTTTATGGGCAAAGCCATAAATATCCGAAGAGGTGAGGGTTGGTGGAAGGTCTTGCAGACGAGTTCAGGGGAAGCAGCAGAAAAGAACCTTCCCGGCTGAGCTGCTAGCTCCCTGGGATGCTGAGCCGCCGTCTTTCTCTGAGACTCAGTTTCCCCACCTGTGAAATAGGGAGAACCTTGGCATTTGGCGCAGGGATGCTGTATTTGGAGGGAAATGCAGAACCAGAAGTTCCTTCATGTCTGGCATGACACGTGCCGAGGCCTGAGGTGGGCACAGCATGGGGTCTTGGGGGAATCTGGTTGAGCTCTGTGTAGGGGAACAGCTCCATCCCTGCAGTGAAGATGACACGACTCCTGGCTGGGCTGCAAGCAAAGCTTGGTGTAGCGTGGCGGTCATTTATCTCTGTGTCCCCATTTATCCAGTGGAGATGTCCAGGCTCCTGTCTCATACGGTGTTGAGCAAATTAAATGATTAATGGAGGTCATGTGACTGGCTCAGAGCCCTGTGCACAGAGCCTGCTATGATGTTCTTGTTACCACAAGACCGGGCTGGGACTAGGAAGACCGTGCCCGGCTGGCCCTGTCCTGGCCTGGTCCTGCCTCCTGGAGCCCTCTCATCCTGGCTGGTGCCCCATGCGCCTGGACAGACTGGCTTCTGGGCTTGGGCAGCAGGAGCGCTCTCACCCACCACTATGCAAACCCACACCTTGAGAGATCGAGGCCTGGCACTGTCAGAGGTGAGGCGCACCTGTGATGGGGGACAGTAGGGCTACAGTTGGGCCACAGAAGGGGGTGCCTGCCACGAGTATGGGGTGGTGAGAGTATCTGGAAAAACTTCAAGAAAGAAACTGCAAATTTCTTTCCTCCCAAGAACCAACATTTGCCACAGCGTGGAGTTTGACATGGACCAGCCCTCGAGCCCCAAGACTGCCCCAAGGTTGTTGTCTGAGAGAGAAACCCTCACCTCCCTTCTGTGGCTCCTAGTAGTTGAGACGAAGGTGCTGGTCATCCCTGAAGTGTGGGGCTCCCTGGAGCCAGTACCTTCCAGAGCCAGAGCTGGTGGAGTCCTGGGGACACATGTGCAGGAAAGAGTTCGGCCCAGAGCCCAAAGACCAGAGCTATACGGAAGCTGCCGGGCCGACCTTGCTCTCTGCCAGGGCTGACCTCACTGCTCCAGCATTCAGTCTGGGCTCTCAAAGGCATCTTTGTGCCAGGCCTCTTAGGCAGATGCACCGCCATGTGGCGACCGCAGGGATCAACGGCACCTGGCTGGGTGTGCAGCTGGCACAGGCCCTCTGCATCAAGTTACTTTGAGTCCAGGGGAAGAGGCTGGGCCTCTTAATCCTGCCCCAGCCAGAACCTTGAGGTCACTGTCCCAGGGAGGGAATGTCTTGCGGGGACACAGGTCCCTTCTTGGGGGGAAGGAATTTAGCTGTGAGCTGGCACTGGCAGCACTTCCAGCGGCCACCTGGGAGTCTTCCTCCAGGGAAGGATCTCGGCAGCTCCTCACAGGTCTTCTACACCTTCCAAGCAGGGCTGGCTGGGTGCCCACCCTGTAAAACCCAGACCTCCCACTCAAACCCATTAGGATGGCTACTATCAAAAAAATGAAAGCAAGTAAACAAACCAAGCAGAGCAAGTGCCAATGAGTATGTGGAAAAATTACAAAATCCACATCACATAAGCTTTAACATCACAATATTTGTAAACATCCTGGAGAACAGTATGGCAGTTCCTCCAAAAATTCAAAATGGAATTACTGTATGATTTGGCAACTCCGCCTCTGGGCATATACATGGACGAACTGAATACAGAGACTCAAAGGGATATTTGTACATTAATCTTCGCAGCAGTGTATTCACAAGAGTTGAAAGTAGAACGAACCCAGGGCTCCAGCAATGGACAAATGAAATGCAGCACAAAAGAGGGAAGGAAATTCCAACACATGATGCAGCATGGCTGAACCTTTAGGGCACTGTGGTAAATGAAATAGGCCAGACACAGAAGGGCAAGTGGTGTACACACCCTTACATGTGGTGCTTCAGGAAGTCAGCTTCAGGGGGAGCTGCTGGGGTGGGGAGAGCAGTGGGGCGTCACCTTGGAGGGGTACAGACTTACAGCTATGCAAAACAAAGAGTTCTGGAGATGGATGTGGTGATGGTTATGCACCCATGTGAATGTACTTAGTGCCCCTGAACTGGTTATGATGGCAAATTTTATGTTCCATGTGTCTTACTACAATTAGAAATAACACTGTAATTAGAAAAATATCTGGACCTGGAAGGGCAGTGCTACGGTTTGTGTCTGGATGTCCCGAAAGCTTCATGAAGTTATGGGGGCGTTGCTTTTCGGAGGCAGCTGAATCTAGAATTTGTGACTGATTCATTGTGTAGTGCCAGGACTGGGAGCTGAGTGCCACACCCCGCCCGAGGGCGCTCAGTCTGCACATAATATAAGGGAGGAAAAGAGGCTTTGCGCCTACCCTTGTGCCCTTGCTGCCTCTGCCATCTTCTGCCGCTATGAGTGGTTGCCCTTCTGCCCTGAGCCCCTCTTGGAGCCAGCTAATTATGGACTGAAACCTCTACAAACTGGGAGCTGAATCAGCCTTTCCCCTCCTAACTTTGAATGTTGGGCGTTTTGTCCCAGCAACAAAAGAAAAGTAACTAAGATAAGCAGGAGAAGGTGTGACCTGCATACATGATGAGATGGCTCCGTGTGGTAGCACATTCCATAGCCCTAGTGTTCAGGAGGCCAAGGCAGGAGGGTCGCTGCAAGTTCAAAGCCAGCCTGGGGTACACAGTGAGTTTAAAACCAACCTGAACTACACAAAAAGACCTTGTCTAAAAAAAACCAAAACAACATTTATGAGCTGAAAGATCAAGTGGAAGTGATTTTCCAGGAAATAGCATAAAGAGAAAGAGAGAAGAAAGATATGAACGACAAGTTCAACAATAAAGATGCTAGATGTTAAAATATAAACGTACCTCTCCTAGAAGCATAGCAATTGAGAAGAAACTCACCCCAAAGAGATAAATTGCTTATAAAGAAATGAAAGTCACTTCTCATCAGGTTGGCTGTGAGGAAAAAGTGTAAGAGAGTCTTTTTTTTTTTCTCATGAAAATGATTTTGAACCTTGGATTGTACAGCAAAACTGAAATCTCAGGGTAATAGAAAATCCTGACATTGAGAAAGCAGAAAGCATACCCCTCACAGGACTTCTTCAAGTTCATAACAGATGTACTCCAGAAAGGAAAATTGTAATGCTAGAAGAAAGCACTGAGCTGTATAAAGCAATGAAAAAACATCAAGACAATAATATATGTTGGTAATTTCTGACAAGGAGTGAGTGTAAAAAGTATTTATATGACAAACTGAAGTCATCGTGTGTGTGTGTGTGTGTGTGTGTGTGTAGAAGGAAGAATCCAAAATCGTCAAATCTCTTGTTTTTTAAGGTAAATCATATAAACTATGACTTAACTTTTTTATTTTATTAAAAAAAATCTATGTTTAATAATGGGTGTCAAAAATCTAATGGAAAAATCATTATGGGTAGCGATTAGAAGAATAGATGTAAAATGTATGACTCAACTTCTAGAGAATAATTTTTTTAAAATAATCTGCTGTTTAGTTAATAAGGAAAAAAGTGTGTGTGTGTGTGTGTATGTGTGTGTTAATGAAGAAGTCATATTTATCAGCCAGTTTTGATCAAGTCACAGATCTCCCCCAAATTTAGTGGCCTACAACAATACCTAACTATGGATGACCCTTGAGGACATTATGCTAAGTGAAAAAAGTCAGGCACCAAAGCACAAATACATGTGAGTCCATGTGTATGAGGGACCTATAGAAGTTAGGGTCATAGAGACAGCAAAGTAGAGTGGCAAACTGCTGTGCCGGCCCTGCCCGCAGGGCACGCTGAGATGGTGATTAAGATTGGGCATGGTGGCAGGCACCTGTAATCCCAGCACTCAGGAGGCTGTGAAACAGGAGAATTACTACAAGTCCGATCTAGTGGTGAGACCCTGAACACCCTGTACAGAAAAAAAATTTCTGGGACCAGGGAGATGGCTCAGTAGAATAAGCGATTGCCTGGCAAGTGCAAGGGCTTGAGTTCAATTCCCAGTTCCGTCAAAAAAAACAAGTAGAATGCCAGCTATGAGCAGATAGGAAAGAACTGGTCAGTTAGTGGATATAGAACTTCACTTTTGCAAATGGAAATTCCTGGAGATCTGTTGCAGAGCAATGCGATTATACTGAACTGGACAATAACACATCAGTTTTCTTGGCCCCTAGCTCCGAAGGTGAGCCGTTCGGGCTGGGCTCAGCAGGGCGGTTCTGCTGATCTGGCTGGGTTCGTTCGCGTGCTTGGAGCTTCCTTAGCTGGGAGGCACTAGCCTGGGATGGCTACTCTGAATAACTTGTCTCTGCCCTTCTCATCCTCCAGCAGACCGGCCAGGGGTGCTCTCTTGCTAGTGGAGAGAGTCTGACGAGAAATCTACCTGAGAGGCAGCGGCTTGCCACTCTGCTGTCTTCCACTGGTCATATCAAGTGACTCAGATTCAAGGGATGGGAAAAGGCTCCAACTCTTGATGGAAGGAACTGCCACACCACTTCTGTTTTCCATCCAGCATGCCATGTCAAATTGCAAAAATGGGCAAGAATTATTTACCGCACCCCCATCTCACGGGTGTGAAAACTGAGACTTTTGTGATATATTCAAGGCCATGGGGGAAAAGGATATAGAATTGGAAGGTAATATGTGTACCTCTGATGCTTGTCCTGAACACTAGAGGGGAGAGTGACCTGACTCCTGTCCTTCAGATGGAGCAGGACACAGACTTTCAGGGGGGGCATGCTTTTGTGGCTGCATTTTCTTTGTGGTTGCTTGATTTCCAGATCAAGACTAGGAAAATCCAATTTTATTTTAAATGAGCAAAAGGGCAAGGAGCTTTGAATTCTTTTTTTTTTTTTTTTTTTTTTGTGCAGGGTCTCACTATGCAATCCACACTCATAGTGATCCTCCTGCTTTCTGCCTCCCTAGTGCTGGGATTACAGGTGCGCACCACCATGCCTGGACTCCAGCTCTGGCTCAACACACCACGGCATGTGGAACCAGGGACCGAACCCTGGCCCCTGCGCTTACCTAAGCAAGAACTTAGCCCGCTGAGCTATACCACTGGCCCTAGCTTTGAATTCTTACTGGGAATGTGTAGAGTTTTGAGAGAAGGTCTAGGATAGGGACATGGACAGGGAAGCAGAAAGGCCAAGGAAAGATGGGAGCTAAAGTTTGTGTGTGTGTATGTGTGTGTGTGTGTGTGTGTGTGAGAGAGAGAGAGAGAGAGAGAGAGAGAGAGAGAGAGAGAGAGAGAGAGAGAGAGAGAGAGAGAGAGATGCACATATA
>PVKA01012603.1:0-20849 GCA_004027165.1 Ctenomys sociabilis | reverse complement strand
TTCTCCCAAGGGGCCCCCTTGCTGGGCAATGTGTAACTGAATAGGTGTATGCAGATGAAGATGACAGAGACAAGTGGGAAGTCACTGAGAAGCATTTACGTGGAGACAGAGGGACCGAACATGGAAGAGAGAACAAACAGTCAGTAATGAGACAGTGGAGGAAGAGGGTGAGAAATGAAGAGAAAGTCAGAGAGGAGGAATGAATGGAACGGATGGGATCAGAAGTGACCGAGATGCGGAGAGAGGGTGGTTGGCGAAAGGCAGAAATGGAGGTGGAGGAGAATCAGGGAAGACACAAGCAGAGAGCAAGCGGGGCTGGACACAGTCCGGGCGCTGCTGTCTGTAGGGAGCCTGATGTCAGGGGTGACCCCCCCCCCGAAGGCAACTCCTGCTGCTGCTGCACCGAGACCCACCCCCAGCAAGTCATCAAGCAGAGGGAGGAATTTGGGTGCAAGTATTCCTTACTCAGAACAGAACCGTTAATGTATTCTAAAAGGCTTTTTAGCTGTGGCCTGCTCTGCATGTTATTAATTTCTTTATTACAGATCTTGTTATTTTCAGAGGTCCCTGGGGACCCATTAACAACGGGTTTTTATGGGAAAGAAGTCAGTTAAAGTGGTGGGAATAACTGCTCCTCAGCCCTGAGTCAGTAATCGGAGTTGCAGCGAGGATAATGTAGGCCGTTTTAATTTCCAAAATAGCAACAGTTCAGACATTTAATTGCAGTTTTATGCCCTTTTTTCATGCTGCCGAGTGTAAAATATGTGACCAGTAATATATAACAGCTAACCACTGAGCCACAGACTGCCCAGCCTTTGCATCTCTCCTGGAGAGGCGAGTGGGGAGGAAGAAAGGAAAGCAGAAGAGAAGGGGAGGGCCGGGGGAGAAGACCCTGCTGTGCTCTGTGAGCTCAGAGCCCCGGGTACTCTCAGGGCCTTCCTGCCTCTCCCTTTCCCAGGCCTCTTCCTGATAGTTTTTCCTTCTGAAGTCTCAACATCCACAGAGACCATGAGCACCGTGCCCAGGTGACTAGCTATCCCAGTGCGAGAAGGCGGGCTCTGGCTACCATTCCCTCTGCTGTCATCCTCCTGCACCCCCCCCATGACATCTCCTGGGCCTTTTCTTGCACACTTCTCCTCCACCCCCTTAAGGCCACTAGCCTGTGCACCCCCTCAGGGTGCAGTGACTTTGTTTCTCCAGGACCCTGCTGGAACCTCTCCTGGACTCTCTTGTGACCATGCCTGGTTGACAACACCTTAAAGAACAGGTGAATTTTTTCCTAGCATGGCAATGGGTGATGTTCGAGAAACCTTTTCTGAATAGTGCGGGAGCTTCCAAGGGGGTGGGGCAGGTGCCAGGGTGGCCTCAGTGGTGAACCGAGGTGGGAGCTGCTACAGTGCAAGCTGACTTGTCTCCTGGACGCCACCAGGTTGCATCGCCTCTGTGTCCCTTCTTCTTTTGGGTGCCAGGCCCCAACTGCTAAAGTCAATTCCATGAAAGCTGCTCTCATGATAGTCAAGAGTCTGATGCACTACATCTACCCAGTTGCTGTGGTTTGTGTAGAGGTGTCCCTGCAAAGCCTCATGTAGTCACGGGGCGCCTTGGCTTCTGGAGTTTGTGATGGATTCTTGAGCCAACACTAGGTATGAGCGCTACATCCTATCCCTGGGGCAGGTAATTTGTATTACAGTGCAAGCAGGTGAGAGGGGCTGGCTGGCTGCCTGAGCTGCTGCCACGCCCTTTGCTCTCTGCTCTTTGCTGCCTCCATGAAAGGTTGCTCTCTGCAATGTGCCTCTCTGCCTTGGAGCCAGCCGAGTGTGGGCTGAAACCTTCACTAAGTACTGTGAGTTAAATGAACCTTTCCTTCCTTCATTTTGTGTTGGGTGTTTGTCTCAGCAGTGAGAGAAGAGTAACTGAGAAACCAGTAGGTGACAAAGATTTCCCATTTGCCACTGGTTTCTGCCACTCTGGCACCTAGGAATGGGACGCATGCTCCTCTTATGGACCCAACCTAGCATTATTAACAAGCGGCCCTCCAAGATTCTCAGTTTCACACGGTACCAGTTGAGGGCTATGAACCAACTTCTTTCTCTGAGAATGGCCCTTGATCCTGGGGAAGGACACCCACCAAGTGATGCAGGCTCAGGGATACACATCACTGACTGAACTAGATGTGGATGCAGGATCCAGGCCCAACCAATCAAATTCCAGAAACTTCAGATTGAGAGTTCTGAAAAACAAACCTAAAATCTAACCCTGCAGCTAGGTCAACTACCTTGCCAAAGGTCTCCTGGAGAGATTCATGTTAAAATTGGAGTTACATGGATCAAGGAGTAAGATCTCAAAACTCGGGATGGAAGCGTGTAGGCAGATTCTGATGAAGCTGAGAAACTCGAACCCCCAATCCTGCCCAGCTTTTTGCCTTGAAAGCATCCTCTTCTCTTCTGAGGTGTTCACTCCCCCAACTGCACAATCTCTAATGACCTTTCCTGAGGTGATATCCTTGCGAGGCAATAGCAATCTGCCCGAAGATTCCATTCTCTCCTTACTTCGAGATACATAGCCAGACTCACAGCCTAGCAAACTTCAGGGCATCAGGTGAAAGGTGTGACTTGTGAGGAGGCAGTGTACATACCAGAAAGAAGGGCAAGCTGTCTCCAGCTTTAGGGACACAGTCATGAAGTTGGATCTGGCTGGATTTTTTTTTTTTTTTTGGAAGAACCAGGGATTGAACTCAGGCCCTTGCGCTTGCCAGGGAAGCACTTATTCCACTGAGCCATCTCCCTGACCCCTTATGGATTTGTTGATATGAATGTATAAGCAACGATGCTAAATTTATGGTGGTACTTTGAGTGGTACATTTAGTATTCAGTAGGGCCCATACTGAGTAAGTCTGAAGGGGATATGCAATGGAAATAAGGCTTACTGCTTCCTTAATGTAGTCTAAAGGAGATATCTAAGGTCTTAGGGAAATTAGAATGCTGGCATGCATTCATTATTTAAATCTGTTCACCTACCCTCAGGATCTTTCTCCCAAGAATTCCCAGAGGATGCACTTCCCAAGGCTTTAAGGTCCTGAGTTTGATCCCTGGTACCAAAAGAGAGAAAGAAATATGCTGGCAAGCTGAGTGTGACAACACTCACCTGTAGTTCCAAATACTATGGACACTGAAGCAGGAGGAATACTTGGGCTCAAAAATTCAAAGCAAGGCCTGGGAGAGAGCTCAGTGGTATAAGCACTGATCTGCCAAGTGTAAGGTCTTGAATTCAGTCCATGATAAAAAAAAAAAAAAATTTAAAGCAAGGCTGGGCAACATAGTGAGACCTTATTTTTTAAAGAAAAAAAAAAGATCCAGGCATGGTGACAGAAGCTAAAAATCCTGGCACTTGGGAGGCTGAGGCAGGAGGATTGCTGTGAATTTAAGGCCAAGTCTGGGGTACTTAGTAAGTTCAAGGTCACCTAAACTTGGGAGAGGGGAGAGGGGAGACAGACAGACACAGACAGAGAGACAGACAGACAGACAGACACAGAGACAGAGACAGAGACACACAGAGAGAGACATTGAGATTTGTGAGTGAAGATCTAATAGCTCCAGAAGTGTCTCACGGTGGCGCTGAAGGGCCCCTGAACATCTCTGTAGTTGTCTACAGTGAGTCATCAGATCGCTGGCAGCAGGTGGAAGTGGCTGATACCAGGCAGGACGCATGTAGCCCGCCAAGGGAGCTTGGCCGAGCGAGTGGCTCCTACTCACTTTTCCCCTTGCAGCACTTACCATACACCCACGAGGAGCGCCCTATTGACCACATAGCTGGGACTACAGCCATAGGGACTAGTAAACAAATGGTTGTTAGCTGGCTATAGTGGCACACACTGGTGATCCCAGCACTCAGAAGGCCAAGGCAGGAGAACCGCCATGAGTTCGAAGGCAACCTGGGTTACATAGTGAGTTCAAGGCTAACTTGAACTATATAGCGAGATTCTGTCTCAGACAACAACAACAAAATAACCAACCAACTAAATAAATAAAAATAGTGCAGCCCCACGGGAGCCCCCTGCAGGCAGAGCGTTGCAGCACTGAAGCAGGACTATGGGTGGTTCTGAAGAGCAGTAGGAAGGGGCTCCTCCCAGCAGAGAGCTGCGCAGTGCCTCTCTGTGTATTTTTCTTGGAGAGAGAGATGGCAAGAGGTGTGGGCCTACTGTGGAGCTGGTGCCTAATAAAAACCAATTTCAGGAAAGGGCTAACGGTTTTGTTGCATAGTCAGGGATTTGAAAGGAACACTTTTGGGGTATTGGTGACACAGAGAGTGGGAAAGAGGTGGCTTGTGAATCCACCTCTCCAAATGTGAGGATATTCCACGTAAATGGACACCCGGGTATTCTCCTCGAGTGGGACCCGAAGCTACAGGCATCATCGTCTGGTGCTCGGCTTCATCGTCTGCGGGTGCTGCACACAGGACTGGCACCGCTACGCCTCCTGTGAGGTGAGCAGGGCCATCAGCTGCTCTCCGGGAGGAGCGGGGCCCCAGGCTTGTGCAGCCCATGCTGGGATGAGAACTTGAGCCAACTACAGCTATTGTCAGGTGTCCTGTGGAGATGCCGGACCTCTGTCTTGTTGAGGCTGAGTTCTCTGGTGTCTGCCACTGTTCTGGCTATGTGGCGTGCGTCCTATACTTTGTGCTTTGTGGCTTCTGCATTGTTTGCCTCACCACCCATGCCATCCACAGGGGACTGGCAGAGCTTAGCTTCAGAGCAATCCAGAAGCCCCCAGGCAACTCCAAGGAGCACTGAGACCTCCTCCCAAGCAAGAATGCTCATCTATTTTGCTTTGACACATAAACCTAGCCAAAGCAACCTTGTCCGGCTACCTAGAAGACCCGGAAGTCTTCTCTCTACCTTCTCCAACCAACATGGGACAATGGACTGAATACCTTGGGCTCCGTCCACTGGGCCGACTTCCACCCATTCTCTGGGGGAGAAAGTTCTAAGTAATACCACTTCTTAAATAAGTTGATTTTTAAGAGACTTCCCTAGCAGAGAAGAATCACAGTAATCAGGTAGACGAGAAGACTCATTCTCTAGATCCCAGCCGACCTCTTTCCCCGGTTATTCCTGTCCTTGTGCGGTGGAATTACAAGTTCAGCAGTGGTGGCAGCAGTGCTGGAGTCTCAGTAACATGGATTTCTGCTCACCAGAGTTGATCTGAGTCAGTCACTGCTGAGTACCCGCCCTGTCCACAGCAGAGAGCAAAGCTGAGCCCCTGCACGACACCATTCCTGAGGGCACAGCCAGCCACACAGTGGCAGGCTGGTTATAGTGGACCGATTCCAACACAGAAAGGGAAGCGGTGGTTCTCACTGCAACAGATGCTCTGCTGTGCTGTTTTCCCTGATCACAGTGCTTCTTTGCAAGCCACTGTCCACGGCTTTGTGCATGACCACGGAACGCCACATAGGCTCTAACACATTCTACAGCTAAGCAGAAGTATGACAGACAGTCCACGATTCACAGAATTCACTGATCTTACCACATTTTCCATAATCCTGTAGCAGTTGGCCTGATAACACAATGAAATGGCTTTTTGAAGGCTCTCTTCTGACTCCTGGGAGTGGCAAAGCCTTGAGGAGCTAAAGAAGAGCCTTCCAGGATGCAGCATATGTTCCAAATCATTGTTGTTAGGCAGGGTGTGGTGGTGCACATCTGTAATCCCAGCACTTGGGAGGCTGAGGCTGGAGGACTGTCATGAGTCTGAGGCCAGGCTGGGCGACTGCTTAATGAGCTCAAGGCCTGCCTGGATTACAGAATGAGGCCTGTCTCAACAAAATAATCATTGTAACTAGTAGGTTTTGTGATTTATTCATAAACAGGATTCAAGGTCTTGGAATCAAACGGGGGGGAAATGGGGGTGTCCTCTTACTGTCACCCTCATGGTCCCCTAACAAAGTTCATGCTTTATGTCTCTAATACTTTGAACTGTACTAGCTTAAAGGTCTTGGTCCAAAGGGAGGAATGCTCTGACTGGTGAGCACAGCTGTGGTCCCCTTAAACGGAGGCTGGGTGTCCTGCTTGGCCATGATGAGTGCCTCATGCCGAGACACCGTGGCGGTTGGATCAGTTTATCCTGGAATCAATCAGGAGTTTGGGTTCCTGCAATAGGATCAAGAGGTGTAGGTCTGGAATACAGGAACTATTTTTGGGATATTTCTTAGTTCCTTCATGAAATGAAAGTTAGTGGAGAACAACAACATCCTAATACAGACTACGCAATTTGGATATGGGCGAATTGTCCTCCCTGTGATCAGAGGCCTGGTCCTTCCACTAATGATGGAAGATGGAAGCTTTAATCCGCAGGGCCTGGCTCAAGGTCTTTAGGTTAGTGTGGACACATCCTCAGGAGGCTTTGGAGATCCTGGGCTCTGTTCTGATTTCCAGTCTGGGAACTGTTATAGTTTAGGATCTTAAATGTCTTCTAAAAGCCTTGTGTTTGGAGTCGTAGTCACTGGGGTGGAACATGGAAGGCTGTGTTCTTGTCCCTGGCTCCTCCTCCTCTCTCTGCTTCCTGACTGCAGAAGGAGAGCAAATTGCCTCGTCCATGCCCTCCCTCCATGCCATTCCTGCCTAGGAGCCAGCTGGGCACAGAAAACTTAAAACTGCGAGCCAAGATAAAGCTCTCCTTCTTTGAGTTGTGCATGGTGAGGATCTTACTCCAGTAATAAGAAAGCTGGGTAGCGCAGCGATCTGAGTTCTTTCGCATGTAAGCTTCTCTCTCACAACATGTCACAGCTGCGTGGCCCTTACCAGCACAGAACTAATGATGCCAGCATGGTGCCCTCAACATCTCCCAGCCTGTGAGCTAAACAAGCCTGCTTTGCTTCTCAGGTAGCCTGTGTCACATGGTTCACTGCACTCGTGCAGAGGTGACGAACGCGGTAGGCAAGACTGAAGGGGTTTTTGGTACCGTGAAGAGGTGTGCTAGAGTGAAGACATAAATACTAACTACAGCCGTTGATCCATCGCAGAAAAGGGGGCAGCAGTAATGTGGAGCACTTCCTGGGGACAGGGTGGGGTGCAGAAGTGACGGTGACTAAGATTTGATACGAGTGTGTGCCAGTTCCCTAAGATGGTGCAATTATTTTGTGTTGCAAATGTACACTAATAAAAAAGCAACTAAAAAAACCAACAAAGCAAAAAAGAAAAAAAAAGTTGAGCATTTCTTGAATACATATCCATGTACATTTTTTCTGAAGAGTTGCGGCCTCTATATGAACATTTAAGAATACATTAATTAATTAATCTAGCTTGTACTTTCATTTTATATTCTCATAGCAGTAATATATGATAAACTTTTTTAAAGAAAAATCTTAAAAAGTAATACATGATAAATGTTTGAGTCAAAATAAATCCCTCAGTAAACATTTTTTTCTTTTTTCATAAACCTTTTTAAAGACTTCAACAAGCTTAAAATAAGCACTGCTTCAGAAATTGTCAGTCTTAAATTTTCTTGTCAAATGCTTTTTTATACTTACTGACCATGTGCCTTTGCTTTTTATTTTATTAATACGACATATTACATTAATTAATTGTCATATATTGAACCAAATTTGCATTCTTAAGATAAATTGCACTTGATCATGGTATACTGTATTATCCTATAAAAATTTTGATGGATTTGGGCTAGCATTTTTTTTTTTTTTTTGTCTTTTTGAGACAAGGTCTCTCTACGCAGTTCAGGCTGGTCTTGAACTCATTTTGCAGCCCAGGCTGACCTCAGACTCGTAGCGATCCTCCTGCCTCAGTCTCCTGAGTGCTGGGATTACAGGTGTGTGCCACCATGCCTGGCATGGGGCAGCATTTTGTTCAGGACTTTCGTGCGTGTATTGTTAAGGTACAGTGATCGTAATTGGCTTTTTGTGTGATGTCTTGAGGCTTGGGTTGATACTTGCTTCAGCACGTGAAATATTTTCTCCTATATTTTGCGAAGAGTTTGTGAGGGATTTGTGTAAAATTCTTTTTAAACATTTGGAAGAATTCAGCAGTAAGTCCTTGTGGTCCTATGGCTTTCTTTGTGGAAAGTCTTTATTATAATGTGACCTTTTTAGTTGTCATAAGTCTATTCAGATACTCGATTTTTAATTTAGTTTCACTAATTTGTGTCTTCCTAAGAACTCCATTTCATGTGGGTTCTTTAATTAGTCCATAGTATTTCCTTTCAACCCTTTTGTATTTGTAGAGGTCAGTTGTACTCTTTGTCATTTCTGAAATTAGTAATTTGATTCTCCTTTTTTCCTTGACTAGTCCTGCTAAAGGTTTGTAAATTTTATTGACCTTTACAAAACACCAAGTTTTGGTTTTGTTATTTTCTCTATTGCTCTTCTGTTCTCTAGTGAATTTCATTTCCATCTTAATACTTTTTTTTCCTTCATTCCTTTTGGGTTTAGTTTGTCTTCTTTTTCTAGTTCTATAAGGTAGAGTGGCATAGAATTGATCTTTTCAAAAAATATATGCATTGAAAAGTATACATTTCCCTCTCCATACTGTTTCAGCTGTGTTTGGTATGCTGTGTTTCCATTTTAATTCATCTCAAAGTATTTTCTAGTTTGACCCATATGACTGTGTTCTTGAACTTCCACTTACTTGGGAATTCCATGAATTTCCTTTTGCTTCTGGTTTCTAATCTTATTCCCTTGTTGTTAGAGAAGACACCTTGATTCCAATATTTTTCATTTGCTGTGTGTGTGTGTGTGTCTGTGTGTGTGTGTGTGTGTGTGTGTGTGTGTGTGTGTGGTCCAACAAATAGTCTATCTTGGAAAATGTTTCACATGCACTTTTTTTTTTTTTTTTTTTTTTTTTTGTATTTTAGGGAAGGGTCCACAGAGTGTTCAGGTCTCACTACTAGATCAGACTCATAGTGATCTGCCTGTTTACACCCTCCCAAGAGCCAGGATTACAGGTGCACACCACCATGCCCAGTCTCAGTTGCTGGCTTAGAGTACCCCAAGGGTGAGGCTGGCATGGCAGGCCGGGGGATTGAACCCGCAGTCCCTATGCCTGCTTGCAGGTGCTTTTTCCACTGAGCTATTTGGGCAGCCTTCTCCATATGCACTTAACAAGAATACATCTTCTACTATTATGGGGTGGAGTGTCTGTTAATGCCTGCTAGGTCTAGTTGGTGTACAGTATTTTTGAAGTCTTCCTTTTTTTTTTGCAATCTTCTTTGTAGATGTTCTAAACATTGTTGAAATTGTCTATAGAACCTAAGATCAGATTGTCTATCTTTTCAATTTGTCAGTTTTTTTCTTTATTATTTTGACATTCAGTTACTGGATTCATATATATTTATAATTGTTATATCTCTTTTAAAGATTGTCCTTTTTGTGGTTATAAAATAGCTTTATTTTTGGCTCTGATAGCCATTTTTGTTTTAAGGTCTATTTTGTCTAAAAGAAAGAAGTAGCAATTCACCACAAATTTCTTTTCTTTGTTGTTTATACACTACATTTGGGGCTGGGGGTACAGCTTGACAGTCTAAATGCCTACCTGGCAAGCGCAAGGATCCAGGTTTGATCCCTGATACACACTCCATGCTGGCCCCAGGCACCAAGCCAGCCACCGAAACTGGGCATGGTGACACACACCTATAGTCCCAGAGCTTGGAGAGGCTGAGACAGGAGGATCACTAGGAGTCTGAGCTGCATAGTGAGACCCTGTACCAAATAAACAAATAATAAAAATATAGTATATACATTTCCATCTTTTTACTTTCAACTTATTTGTATGCTTATATAGTTGGATCATGTTTTTTTAAGCTCATCTCCAAATCTCTGTTTTTAAATTAGTGTTTAAGCCCCTTATCTTCTAGTGTACTGATAAATTAATGTCTATAAGTGCATTTTTTCCAATTGCCTTCTATGTTCTGTTACCAGGGTCTGGGGATATAGCTCAGTAGAATAAGTGCTTATTTGGCAAGTGCAGGGTCCTGAGTTCAATACCCAGTACTGCAAAAAAAAAAAAAAAAATCCATCACAGTATGTCCTGTTACCTTTTTTATTCCTCTGTTATGGCCTTCTTTTCCTTTCGTTCTCTTGTTATTTCTTTTACTTTTGGGTTATTATTTTAGTGGTTTTCCTACATATTAGCATGAACAACTTACACTAATCTATTTCACTTTCTTTATGTATTTGGTACAAGGTCTTGTGATGCAGCTTAGACTCCTAGCAATCCTCGTGTTCTCAGCATTCCCAGTTCTGGGATTTCAGGCTTGCACCACCATGCCAGCTCTCTGTCACTGCCTCAGCACATCCAGAGTAGGGCCAGCGCGGCATGTGGTGTTGAGGATCGAACCCTGGTCCCTGCGTTTTCCTAAGCAGGCACTTAGTCTGTTGAGCTGTCTCACTGACCCAATCTGTTTCACTTTAACATCAACTTGATTACAGAAGTATAAACTTTTCAACCTATAAAGCTCCATTCCTCCTTTCTTCTTTGTAATGTTACTGTCATGGAAAATATATCTTTGTATTTTGAAAGTCCATAATCATAGTCTTATAGCTATTGTTCTATTCCCTTGTCTAAATCATACAGGAAAAAGTTACAAACAAAAGGTAGATTTATGCTGTTTTTATATTTATTTATATTATTTTCCCAGATCTGAGTTCTTTTGTGTGAACTGAAATTACTTCTTAGTGTTCTTTCACTGGAGAAATCCCTTTTGTTATTTCTTGCAAAGCTAGAGAAGATCTGACTTCTCTCAGTTGTCTTTCTACATGTAGAAATATCTTTATTTATTTTTCATATAGTTTTTTGAAACAGGGTCTCAGTACTTGGTCCAGACTGGCCTCAAACAAGTAGTGGACCTTCTGCCTCACAGAAGGCTGCCACCACATCTGGCTTCTCTTTTCTTTTTAAAGGACAGTTTTCCTGTCCTATATATAATTGTGCATTTCCATGGGCTCTTTTCTTTCAGAACTTTGACATACGATCTCATTGCCTTCCTGCATTCATGGTTTCTGCTGAGAAATCAGCTGTTAGTCTTACTGAGGGTCTCCTGTGTGTGATGAGTTTCGTTTGCTGCTTTCAAGGTTGTCTTTTGGCAGTTTATGTAAGTGTGGACATTTTTGGTTTTATTTGACTTGGAGATCATTTGGTTTCTTGAATATGTATATTAAAGTTTCTCATCAAATTTAGGAAAATATGGGTCACTGTTTCTTCAAATATTTATTCTGTCCCTTACTGTCTCCCTTCTAGAACCTCCATTCTGTGTGTTGATACTCTTAGTGGTATCTCTGAAGTTTCTGAGGCTGTGTCTATTTCTTTCTATCTTATTTCTCATGTTGGAGAACCTCAGTTGCCGTATGTTCAAGTTTGGTTATTTTTTCTCCATTCATTCAGTTTGGCTGCTAAGACCTCTGCGTGGATTTTTCCATTCAGTTATTTTACTTTTCCTACTCCAGAATCTGTACTTGGCTATTTTCTGTAGCTTCTATCTCTTTATTGATCTTCTCTAGTTGACATTATTCTCATACTTCTGTTTAGCTTTTCAGATGTGGTTTAGTCCTTTGAACATACTTGAAATAGCTGATTTAAAGTCTGTTCCTCAGGAGTCCAACATCTGGGTTTCCATGGGAACAGTTTCAATTGACTACTTTTTTCCTATTTGTGAGCCATATTTCCTTGTTTCTTTGCGTGTCCTCATTTTTGTGTTGAGAATTGGACATTTTGAATAATTTAATGTGGCAACTCCGGAAATCCAATTCCTCCTCCTCCTCCTTCCCTGGGTTTGTTGTCATGATAGTTTTTTGTTGGTTGTTCAGAAATTTTTTTTTTAACTAATTCTGTAAAGTCTATATTCTGTGTGATGTGTGGTTGCTGAACTCTCTGCTTGGTTGTTGGTGTGATAGTCAGCTAATAATTGGATAAAAAAATTTCCTTAGATGCCTGGAACCTTAAGTCTCAGAGGAATTGTGTGTGTGTGTGTGTGTGTGTGTGTGTGTGTGTGTTGGGGCACAGTTTTAACACTCGGATGGGCAATTTACAACTCCATCTTGCACAGAGATTCAAGCTGAGCTAGAAGAGGGAGCCTAGATCCTTCTTGCTTCTTTCCTGTGTATGTACCTGGTCCTACGTACATGTGTGGCTTTCAAGATTTCCTGAGATCTGTGAGAGCTTTGTGAAGCATCCATAAAGTCATCCTCCAGATTTTCCTTTTCAGCTTTTTGGTCAGCTTCTTGCCTGCCTCTCCGGTTACTGCAGCCTTGGGCACCCAATGTTCAACAGTTGCTTCTAATTTTATTTTATTTTTCACATACACCCCTGGAAGAAGCCTAATTGAGCTGGGTAGGCTCCAAGTCAGACCAAATAAAGACAGCTCCATAAGTAGGTTCTTCTATGGAACTATCAAATGGGTCAAATAATGACCATTATCTGAGAATGAGGCCGTAGACATGCTCCAACATGTGTGTCCGGCTAGATTTCACTATCCTTGCATTAAAAGGCTACTGCAGAGGGGAGGGGAGGCAGATGAGAATGGGGAACATTAAACTGCCATAAAGTGTACTGTTCGTACTGCTCGTACTGAGACTCAGCTATTGCATTTCTTTTTATTTTTAAATAAATACTCCCCAGATTGCTGTAAGCCTTTGGTTAATTTCCAGAGTTCTGAAAAATTGCTTCTGACAACCTTTGCTGGATCTAGGGTGTGTGATCCTGGGTTAGTCCACTGATTGGCTTAGGATAGCTTCAGATGTGGACGGCACCAGCCGATGGGCTTGTAGCCTCGATGGGATGAATACACAAGGAAGAAGGTGTTCCCCGCTTCCCGCCGGCCACACCCGGGACTGTGAGCTCCCCGCGAGTCTTCTGTACCGCACAGCTCTGCCGGCACCAGCTGGCTATGGAGAGAACCCTTACCAGTTGTGAACTGAAACAAATCTCTCCTCCTCTTACTTGTGGGGTCAGGTATTTTGTCCCAGCAGTGAAAAAGTAACTAAGATGGGCCAATGGAGGAAAACGAGGAAGATGATAAGTTAAATGGGAGGCAGGAAAGAAAAAAATAAAGAACAAAGAAAAATACCGTGAGGTGAACCACACAGACATAAAATGAAGTTCTGGAGAATTCTAAATAACAGTAATAAATGTAAACTGATTAAATTCTGTTGCTCACTAAAAGATTCTCAGATTGGTTGAATATCCAGCTATGCTTGCTCCTTTTAAGAGACCTCTGAAAGAATGATGTGGTTATAGTAGATGGGTGGAAAGAGATAGCAATAAGGACAAACTATTACTCTAGTTTTCAAAGAGAAACAGAATGAAGTTTACAGAAAAGCTCAATCTTAAGAAAAGTTAATAATAATCATGTAGGGGCTGGGGACATGGCTCAGTGGCATAAGCACTTCCCTGGCAAGCGCAAGGGCCTGAGTTCAATCCCCAGTTCTGCCAAAAATAATAATAATAATCATGTAAAGAATGCAAATATACCTATATAATAGTGGACTTGTTGCAGCATAGAATACATGAAGGAAAAGAGTGACAAATACTTGATTATACTGGTAGCTTTTTTTTTTTTATACTCAGAATCAAACTTGTGACTTCATTCTTGCCAGGCAGGCACTGTGCCCCCGAACTATACCCGATTGTCTTAATTATTCTTCTCTTGTTGCTGGGACAAATACCCAACACCCAAAATGAAGGAAGGAAAGGTTTACTTAGCTCACAGTTACTGGAGGTTTCAGTCCGTATTCAGCTGGTTCCAAGGCAGAGGAGCACATGACAAAGAACAGCCGTTCATGGGTGGCCGAACAGCAACAATGGCAACAAGGAGCAGAGAAGGTCTGTCTCTCTGCCTGTTATATTCCATTCAGGCTCTCCGCCCCAGGGTGGGGTGTAGTACACCCATAATCCCAGCCTTGGCTCACACATAATCCCAGCGGATCATGAGTTAATCACAAACTCTAGAAGTCCCCACCCCATGACTACATGAGAGGACAACTAGACACAAACCATAGCACCTATACTGGAAGACTTTAGCACCTTCAGGAGTAGATAGAAAAAGAAAAAAAAAAAAGGGTTATGAAGATACATGAGCTAGTGTGAAAACTCATGTAAAATTCTAAATGTAGTGGGCCTGCCGGTTAGCTAAGTTGTTTAAGCACCTGCTCATAGAAATGTAGCCAGACACAGGATACCAAGGTTTGATCCCCACCTCCATCTGCCTTAGCAGACCTGCCCTTAAGGCAGCCTGAACCAGTCAAGAAGAAATCTAAATGTAGCAAGTGGGAAAAAATATACATTCTCTTCATAAATGCTCACCATCTAAAGCACAAAGGGAAACTCAGGTCAGGAGTGGTGATTCATGCCTGTAATCCAAGCACTCTTTGGGAGGCTGAGGCAGGAAGATGATTGTGAGAGGCCAGCCTGGGCTACAGGGTGAGTTCAAGGCCTGGCTGGCATACATAGTGAGAGACCCTGTCTCAAAAAAGAAAAGAAAAGAAACCTCAAAAAGTAAACAAAATGCACTATGCTGCCAACCTCATTAATTTAGAAATTAATAATTAAAAAAAAAAGAATTTAATAATAAAAGGCTAACCAGACACAGACTGGAAAAACTAGTGGGTTAAAGAAGGGGTTATAAGCCGGGCGTGGTGGCGCATGCCTGTAATCCCAGCACTCGGGAGGCTGAGGCAGGAGGATTGTTGTGAGTTCGAGACCAGCCTGAGCTACAAAGTGAGCTTAAGGCCAGCCGGAACTGTATAGTGAGACCCTGTCTCAAAAAGACAAAAAAAAAAAAAAAAAAAAAAGAAGGGGTTATAACATCAGTTACACATACTTACCTCAAACAAAAATTAGATTTCTAAATATTAACACTGACAGGCTTCCACCAAAGTGGAACTTCAAAAACATTATAGTTTTAAAATGCCTCTGTGAGAGGAGCCAAAATGACTGCAAATTGTTGAAGTCAAATTTTCAACTCAAGAAGATAGAAAGATGACCTGGAGGAAGAGAGAAGAAATTATCAGGAGTTAAAAGTTAATTCTTTGAAAAGAGAAGCCCTCAAACAAGGAAAAAGGGAAAAATTTTAAAAGGGACATACGTAGAGACACAATAAAGTTGAAAACGGAGCACTTCATTTCTAAAAAGATTCTAAATTTTAATAGTATATGTGTGTAGTGTATATTGTTTGCATTGTCATAGAAAATATGCTCTTCTTTTAGAAAACTAAAAATGGCCAGAATTACCTTCAGAAAAAGAAAAAGAGAACTCAGCCCAGCTGTGAGTGTGTGAGTGTGTGTGCTCAGGCACACCTGGATGGAAAATGTCTATGATCTGCTTGTGTCACTCAGGGTGGGCTGGGGACTCGCCAGAAAAATCTCCCAAGCCTTCCTACGACAGATTGTTTTCCTTGTGCCCTCTTCAGAGGAATTATGGGGAGGGTCCGGGTGGGTTAAGGGGGTCTCACGATGGATAACCACTAAGGCCACACTGCTGCCAGGGGCTGGAGGGAGATGAGGGGCCCCAAGGCCAGGCCTGGTACCCGCTTTGGTCTTCCCTCTTCTTTCCTCAGCACGCCCCTGAGGCCTGGGACCTGCACCTGGCTCGAAGCGGGGTGATCCAGCGGCTGGCGTGATCATGGGCTTCCTTCCTCTCCCAGCAGAGCAGGCGCTTCTGGCCCAGAGACTGGGCCACTGGCTGTTTTTATGACAGTTATTTTTACTTGTGTTTCATGTTACTTTTTAAAAAAGCAAACAGATATATTGGATTACTTTGCTGAATTCATGCACCTACAATATATGAATGGCAATGGAATACCTATCCATTTTGTTTACAAAAGTAAACAAAAAAGAGGGGATATAAATGAAAGACCATTTTGTAGTGAAAAAAATATATATCTGTATATACAAAATAGGATAGATATACACTACTTTCTCTTAGTTCAGTGAGAAGAAAGATTTGAACTAATAGTGTTTAAATAAGATATCATAAGCCGGGCGTGGTGGCGCATGCCTGTAATCCCAGCACTCGGGAGGCTGAGGCAGGAGGATTGTTGTGAGTTCGAGACCAGCCTGAGCTACAAAGTGAGCTTAAGGCCAGCCTGAACTGCACAGTGAGACCCTGTCTCAAAAAGACAAAAAAAAAAAATGAAAAAAATGAAAAAAATTAAATAAGATATCATGTCTGCATCTTGTACTATGAGTAACTAATACAAAGACAACAATGTACAGTGTATTAATTATTGTAACTGCCCTATTAACCTGTTTTGAAACTGTCTCATTGCTATTTCTTTCTCATTAAAATTAATTAAAAGTGAAAGCAAACAGAACAATTGCAAGTCAGTATAACTGCCTATGAGTTTTCTTTATTTCTCTTTTTTTGTAAAATAAAATTTAAATTCAAAAAAAAATTAGAATAGATCTGTAACCATTTAAAGATTTGAGGGCTGGCCAAATGGCTCAGCAGATTAAAGCACCTGCAAGCAGGCACAGGGACTGGGAGTTGGATCCCCAGGCCTGCCATGCTGGCCCTACCCCCGGGCGTGCTGAGGTGGCAGTTGAGACTGGGCATGGTGGCGTTCGCCTGCAATCCCAGCTCTTGGGAGGCTTTAAACAGGCGGATCACTACCAGTCCAATCTAGTAGTGAGACCCTGAGTACTCTGTAGACCCTTCCCTAAAATACGGAATAAATAAATAAATAAATAATTTTTTTTTTTAAAATAAAGATTTGACAAACAAAACTTCAGGACATTTATGGTCACGTAAGTTTTGCTAAATTTCAAGAAATAAGTAACTCTTATCTCACTAAACTGCTTCATCAATAGAAATAGAATGCATCCCTACTTCTCTTTTTCTTTCTATGGTTGAAATAAACTTGAAAGCAGAATTAGAAAATGTAGTAAAAGAAACAAAAATGGTAAGACAAACTCATTTATGAACAGTGATGCAAAGTTCCTTAAAATGTTGACAAAATGAATCTTCAACTTTATATTAAAAATACACTAAGTTTAAATTAAATTTATCCCAGATACATGATGATAATTTAATATTATTATATCTTGGGGCAATTCACCATATTAATAGATTAAAACTATACATAATTTTTTATACATTAATTTTTAATCTAAGAAAATAAGAAAATAATAAGAAAATTATATATTCTTAGAAAAATTATATTCATGGAAAAGCTCACATTTAAGGAAAAAATCTTTTAGCCCTCTCATGGTTACTTTTCTCTTGTTACTGAGACCAAAAAAAAAAAAAAAAAATCCATGCCCAAAATTAAGGAAGGAAAGGTTTTGTTGTTGGCTTGTTTGTTGTTTTAAATTTATTTATTTATTATAAAGGGTCTCACTATGAAGCTCGGACTCACGTGATCCTCCTGTCTCGGCCACCCCAGCACAGGGAATACAGGCACACACCACCATGCTTAGTTTCAGGGACAACACAGCATGCAGGACGGAGGATCAAACTTGGGTCCTTGCATCTGCAGGGCAGAAGCTTAGAATGGGAAGCTATCTTCCCAGCCCAAGGAAGGTTTTTTATGTCACAGTTTGTGTCCCTTCCTTATAGTCCACGCAGTGAACCAATCACACACTCTAGAAGCCTGCACCCCTGACTGCAGGAGGCTTTGGGCACACAAACCCTAACAAACCCTGTGCTGTGGCTTAGGTCTGTGGCACCCCTGCTGTTTTTGGAGGTGATCGGATCAGCCAGCAGCAGACTTATCATCCACTAACAAGCGCAGGAGCTGTTTTGAGGTAGGGCTGGCTAGAGATGGCCACAGGGGTGTGACCTGAAGAGCGACTCTCTCTTTCTGGCTCCCTTCTGTCTCTCTGCCTCAAGGTCACCAAGCAGTGCACAGCTCCTGCCCCAGGACCCTCCCACTGCGTCATTTCTGCCTTGGATGGGTCCCACTGTGGATCGAGTGTTCTCAAAACTGTGAGCCAAATAAACCACTCCTCCGTGAAACTGTGGATGCCAGAGATTTTAACTCAGTGACAAGTAGGTGACTAAGACTCTATATGAAATAAATGACTACCAAAAACCTACTACAGAAACTATAAGTGGTGAAATGCTAGAAGCAGTCTCTTTGCATTTGTACTGAAAAGAAATTAGTGGCATGACACACCCATAAGTAAAACAAATACTGTTAAATTTGTTCTTTCCTTTCTAACCCTAATAGCTATTTACTTTCAGTGTAAAACAAAGTGATTTTTGCTTTAATGGCGCTTACAGTCTAGTAGAGGCAACAGGTGGAAATAAGCCAGTAATTTATGGCATTTCTAAGAAGAAAAATAAGTGGAGCAAGGGGTTCACGAGTTCTCTGTGGACCTCACATTATGTGGAGTGTCAGGCAGGCTTGGCTAATTAGGTGATACTGGAACAGAAACGTAGAGGTCACGAGGGAGTGAACCACCTAACCTTGGTATAAGCACGCTCTAGGCCGATGGGATAGCACACGAAGGCACCTTTTGTGGTTTTAGACTATAAAAAAAAATTTCTAGAACAAAAGGGAGAATTTGGCAAGGTTGTCAAATACAAGGTACATTTCAAAAACCCAGCCGGTCCCTTTCAGTAGCAGCAACCAAGTAGGATCTCTAATGTAAGAAATAAAAAAGAGGGCTGGGGAGATGGCTCAGTGGAATAAGTGCTTCCCTGGCAAGCGCAAGGGTCTGAGTTCAATCCCCAGTTCTGCAAAAAAAAAAAAAAAAAAAGAAATAAAAAAGAGTTAATTTGCAATGAGGATGAAATAGAGAATACACAAGACCCATGTACAAAATAAATTATAATCTTTATTGGCTTAGCAAGAAGCAATCAAGGAATATCTAATAATATCTTGTAAATAATGTCTGAATCAGTGGGTTATATTTATGAGTGGGAAGACTCAGGCTTTCTTTCTTTCTTTTGGCTTTTTGTGATAGAGCTTTGGCATGTAGTTCAGGCTGGTCTTGAAGTCACCATGTAGCCCAGGCTGACCTCAAACTTACAGCGATCTTTGTGCTTCTCACTACTGGTACTACAGGCGTGTAGCACCATGCCTGGCTCGGTGAAGACAGTTTGCAAGAGAGGGAGCCAGGAGGAAACAAGGAACTCAGCCATGCCATATCAAGGTGACACCAGTTGCTGAAGCAAAGCCCAACATATTGGAAGGCCAAAGGGGACCAAAGTTTATTTCTGATCACTGTAAAACTCAAAATTGATGTCTCTCTGACGAGGGGGCACCTTGCTCTTAAGTAGTAATTCTCGGGCCCAGGCTCCTATCTCTCAAGGTCACCGTAGTTCTCTGCATCAAGCAACAGAAGAAGGGGAGAAAGAGAAGGAAGAGCAAGCACCAGCCAGAGGCGGCATGACACAGCACTTGCGTTCCCGGCCGTGGCCATGGCTCTGTCCTGGGGCCGTGCTGCTTACACAGGAGCTGGGAGAGAGCAAGAGATGCGCAAAGAGCTGGCCGGCCTCCGGAGCAGCTGCCAGCGACCAAGGGTTCTTACGCAGATCTAACCGTGGGGACTGCGGAGCGAGGGCACGGGGCAGACAAACTGATCCACAGGAAAAGAAAGCAGAGCCCAGAAGTGGAGCTGAATATGCAGGGAAAGTATGGGTGGCAGATTCATAGATCGGGGGGAAGCGCTGACCATATGTTGTATAGTGTGGGGACCACGGCTATTGGTATGAAAGTCAAGGTAAAATAATGTAGAAGGTCATATATAAAAATAAATCCTAGGCGATTGAAGACCTAAATAGAAAAACACTCAAGAAACAAAGATTTTAAATAGAAAGAAACGTATTAAAGGCTATCTTATATTAGTTAAAGGAAGATTTGTTCGTTTGTTTGTTTTTTGTACTGGGGATCAAACTCAGGACCTTGCTTTTTCCATGCAGGTGCTTATACTCCTGAGCTATCTTCCCTGCCCAGGGGAAGGTTTCTTAAACATAATAAAGAGAGAGACAAAATGCAGAGAGCTAAAGGGAGGAAGAAAAATGGAGGAGAAGGAGAAAGAAGGATGGGAGGCTGGGAAGGAGGGAGGAAGGAAGGAAAGAGGGCAGAGGAAGAAATGCATCAACCATGAAGGGGAAAACAGGACACATATGACCCTTCTTTTGCTCTGTTCTTACATGTGTCTAACCCTGCGCCTACCCCATACCTACAGACACCCTAAAGTAAAAGTTGTACTCCAAATTACTGAAAGAGTAGATTGTATAAATTTTCTCTCTATAATTTTTTTTTAAAATGTGAGGTGATAGGCTTTTTAATTAGCTGTACTTGATCAATATAAAATATATCAAAATACCACAATGTACTCTATACATTCATACTATAGACAATTACTACTTGTCTTTTTTTTTTTTTTTTTTTTTTTTTGGTACCAGGAATTGAACTAGAAATCTCACCCTTGCCAAGTAGGTGTTATACCCTGAGCTAAATCCACGGCCCCTACTATTTGCCATTTGAAGATCAAAGAAAAAAAAAAAGACAATATGAAATTACTCTTCAAAAACTAATTTTTAAAAATTATAAAATGAAAAAGGATATTTTCAACCTAAAAATGAGAGAAGACCGCTATTCAGATTACATAAAGAAATTATTAAATCCAGCTATATAAAGGCAAGCAGCCTGTAGAAAAGTAGACAAAAGATATGAGCAGCTAATACACAAAGGAGAAAATGGGAATATCCTGTTAAAAAGTGAAAAGGTTCTCAACTTCACTATTAATTGGGAAAACCAGAAAGGATTCACGGCAGAGATGCCATATCACATCTCTGAAATGTAAAGACAATGACGAGTCCAGGGCTAAGAATGACAAGGATTGCTAAGGACACAGGGAGATAGAGAGTCCTGCCCCTGTGGGGGGGGTCGTGGGGGAGGGCG